>KK500244.1:0-22572 GCA_000688715.1 Glossina pallidipes | reverse complement strand
ATAGAATCGAACAGATATGGCTGATCATGAATATATATTTTATGAAATTTTAAATGCGTATTTGCATCGCTGGATGAATACAGAAATTTTCGATGACAAGAGGTCACTAAAAAACAAGGCAACAAAGACTAGATGCTTGTATATTCTTAGGATAAACTTAGGATAAATTAATCTATTTTTCCGGTCCTCTTATGAAAGGGAAGTCTTTACATAGCAATTAAGGCCCAATTTTTTTATTTATTTATTTTTTTTTGATATCAGCAATCACTCAAGGCCTATAGTCGCCTATATGTGACGATCAGAAAAAAATGGTGAAAGAGGAAGACATAAGGAAATGACTGCAGATTAGTGGTTAAGTTCTGACTATAGCCGCAAGTAAAGTCAACTTTACTGCATTGAAATTCGAACCAACAGACACCAACTTGATGGGCGCTATTTCTACTACTCAGTTATTTATGCGAATCTTTGGTATAATATTTCTTAGCAACAATATCGTCAGTTCACTTTTAGAGCCTCATAAAAAATGTTGTTGGAAAATTGTTTATAAAAATTGCTTTGTACTGAATTCTTAGCTTTGACTTGTAGCAAGCGAAATTGTGCAGGGCTTTGTCCAAATTTAACATTTCTCACTACCGTAGTTGTGTTAAAAGCGAACATTTATCCCAACCGTTAGAATGAGCACAAAACTGATAGTTTTACGCTTGCTTATAAATTATGCCTTCAGTTCAATTCAAATTTTTTGCCTCGAATTTGTCAAACTTTTAATTTAAACGTAAATTGAATAAAATTTATTTAAAATTCGAAAATCAGTCAAATCTAATTAATACTACGCCTGCAAGTTATCAGGTCATTTTGCTCGAATAAAAACGAAAATTTAAAATAGAATTTGTATTTTAAATAATTTCCCGTTAGATGCCTGCTCTTTTGCATATACAAAACAAATAAGAAAATTATAGTCGGGCAAGGCCGACCATTAGATACCCTACAGCACATTGTCTAACACAGTTCTTATTTTTGCATTGGAATACAAAAATTATACCCTGTTTATACCCTACGCCACTTGTAGTACAGGTTGTAATAAGTTAGTGAGGACGAATGTAACACGCAAAAGGACTTAAGAAAAGTCTGTCTGAAATTTGTTACAGTGACATGTTTTGACAAAAACAAAATCTACAAAATTTGAATCATCTACGCCTATTTTTGGATCCTGTCCTATGTAAGAATTGAACTTATACTACACTTATACTAAACACATACTACATTAGGTTGCATTTTGGGCCCGTTTCCCCTTAAATACCCCCATGAAAAATATGCCCCTGTAGAGAAACAAGATATAATTTTTGTGTTCTAAAATAAAAATAAGAATTATGTTAGACAGTCTGGTATAGGGTAGGGTGTTTAATGGCCGTCCTTGACCGAACGAAATTTTTTTATCAACTTACTAATATAAAATTATATATTAAAAATGAGACCTCTTACCAAATAAAGGCTTATTTTCCGTAAGAATGGTTGTGCCCAAGAGGTTCTAAACTTTGAAGTACGTGTTCAAAACTCAGCAAAGTTAATTTTTATATCAAATTACTATTACGGATCACTTTTCGTCGTAAAATATTAAGACTTAGACATATTTGCCGTAAAAAACAAAAATTTTTGTAAAATTCCTCATGAAGGATAGAGAATTCAAAAATAGGTCGAGATAGTCCAAATTTGGTACAATTAATTTTCTTATTTTAAAATACTATTATGATATAATTTTTATCATGAAACATTGAAAATTATACCCTTTCGTCGTGTGAATTTCGGTTTTTGTTATATGACAGAGGGTTCGAAAATTGCCCCAAGCGGTTCAAAGTTTTCATCAATCAATTTAGAATACCGAAATACTAATACTTACTTTTACCGGGAAATTTTGAGAATGAAAATTTTGGGAGTTGGGTTTGGGTTATATGGGAAGTGATCGAACAACTACACCGATTCGAAACGTTTTCAATAGCCTTTGTCTTTTGGCTCAAAACGTGTTACTGAACCAAATTTCATCTCAAAAATTGCTGCCTGTAGTTTTAATACAAAATACATTGACAGACTTTAGACGGACAGACAATCTTGGATCAATTCAGACTATGATTCCGAATCGTTCGGTATAGTAATGGGTGGGTCTATTTTAAGCCCTTTTCCTTGTTACATATGTCCGCACTAAGTTAAGTACTAACTTAAGTGTGCAAACAAGTGGTGTGGTGGGGTGTACTGATTGCAGTAACAATACCGTATACAATGTATGTCGAATATTGTTGGAATGCAATGAATTGAAACGGTTGTTCATTGCCTTAGTATGTTTTTACAATTCAGTCATTGATTTGTCGCAATTGATGTAATGTCATGTTACTGAAAAATCTCTATTCTCTCGTGTTGTTTACTTACTTCTTTTACTACCTTCAATAAATAAATAAATAAAATGAATGAATAAATACAATGAATAGAACGCATCTTAACGTCTAGGGTGTGTGTGTTTGTGTGTGTGTGGGGGGGGTTTAAAAATTCGTCTCAAACCATACACATTTTCTATGTTACTTTAATGCAGTTTACTTTTCAATTGTTAGGATAGAGGACTATTTCATCCCCCAAAACATTTTTAGAAAATTCAATTTTCTTATAAGATGGTTTCTAATCAGATTTATTTGATGTATTTGGCGAAAGCAATATTTTGAAGAGCTATTGCAATATGTTGCATTGATTGCATTTCGTTCTATCTTAAGTCTGATTCAACATCATTTAAAGATTCAGGGTAAAGGAAGGCAAAGGTAGGGAAAGGTAGGAAAGGAAATGATGATGATGTCGTTATGACGTAAAAGCATATAAAGAAATGAATGTTTGTGTAAAAATTGTCGATGAAAAGTGGAAAAACATGTGCTTTGGCACAAAGAGTTTGTGATTATGAATTATGCCATGTATGTACGTATGTGATAATGTGATGGAAAGAAAATAAATGAATATATAAGAAAAATGTTGTACTATTTATAGATAGATACGAGCACAAGTATTAACAAGATATTAACGCTTTAAATATTTCCACACATTTTTTTCTCTCTATAAATGTCCTTTGCTTTTACGCACAATTTGTTTTTAATTTATTTTAGAGAAATAACTGTACAATTAAATTTAATTTCAATATTAATTTAATAATGCATTTTTCTTCCTTTTCTTTTCTATATATTTCTTTCTTTTCTTAACACGCATTTTTGCCAAATTTCTTTCTATTCTATGCATACCGTAGGCAAAGCTTAAGCGAAACGTAGTTAAGCTAAAAAAAATATCAAATAGTCCACGAAAAATCAAGAAGTAGAAGTTCATGAAAAGTACATGCATTGGCATCATTTTGGAAGAGTATAAGCAACAAGTGCAAGCAACAATAATTGACGCTTGAGGCAGCACTTACTTTACTTGTTATTGTGGCAGCAAAAAGGCAACAAAAGCCCGAAGAAAATCTAATCCAAAAATATCGCCATAAAGTTTTCACATCGTTCACGCGAGAAATCAAAAACAAAAAAAACAAAAAGAAAAAAAAAACAAAACGCTAATCATAAATTTCTTTTTTGACACAAAAGCGCTTGTTAAGCACAAACATTTTCAAAATTACTAAAATACATCAACAACCCAAATCACCGACACCAACTACCACAGACACGCTCCAAGAACCGATACAGCCTAAGCCAGTAGACAATTTATTTAATATATCGACAACCACCACCACAACGACTAAGACTTTGACTACGTCCGTTAATCACGGCACTGAGAACGCCATGAATACGAGTAAAATTAAAAAACGTGATACTGACTTATGACTGGTGCACAACAAGGGTGGCTTGGGAAGCAGCGGCGGTAATCGTTATAAAGTAACGACACGCTGTGTGCCCGAAGTTAATATAACATCGCCAAATCAAAGCCATGATTATTCCACCCCAATACAGCCAACTGCGGCAAAAACAACAACAACAACAACAACAACAACAACTGTGACATCCGGTGCATCAGCAATTCTAACTTCGGCACTAACTTCCCATATGGCGAGCATATACTCACAAACGCAATATTTCGGCTGTAACAGTAAAAACAAAAACAGTAGCAACATTATCTTAACCACCAACACCACCTCCACAACCAATAACAACAACAATAACAATAATAATAATAACAATAACATCAATCATCATAAGAATCAGAGTAGAAACCAGACAAACAGTAAAAGTAAAAAGCATGCACTCAAACATAGACAATTATCATCAATTAACCCAATCATTTTCCCACCAGGAGCCACCCTAGTAGAGGAGGAAGACTTCAACGAACTCACCGCCGTACCAACCTCAACGATTGTGATAGCGACCAATGCCAAGGGTGACACAAAAATCACGACCCGACACTTGCCACCATTGAAATTAAACGGCAAAGTGACAACACCTCAAGGTCCCAGTTCGACTATAGCAGCAACAGTGAAAAATGTCCTACAACGACAACAGACTTCATCAACGAGTCCAAAAATCCCAAAAGTGACAGCCAATTCACATAATAATTTAAATATAATCGCACAGTTAAGCGAAGATAGTCAAAGTAACGAATTCACTCCACTCGTCTCGGAATCGCAAACGATATCTGCAAAAACTCCTAACGGAGACATTAAAACGTTTGGAATTGATTCGGTGAACACAATTATTGACAACACGACTTACCAACCAAAAAGCGTAATTACCGCTACACCAGCCGTTACAAATACCGCCGCCGTCACCACTACTACATACAGTCACAATTCAAAAACAACACGTTCTTGGCCCGTAATTTATCGTAATCCACATCATTACGACTACGAGGCTTTGTATGCAAACAGTAACGCAAACAAGGGCGCTCCACCGGCTAACTCAGTATCGTTCAGACAGAATTGCTATTCGAATCAATTCAAACAATCGATTGTCTACTCCTCAAGCAATGAAGACTTGGCCACGATAAATGAGTGCATTGCAAGTGGTGGCGGCGGAACGAGCGGCTATAGCAATCATAATCAACAGACAACCTGCTATTATTTTGCACCAAGTCGTCATAATAGCATTTATGAACATCCAGCGTCCGTTCTTGGTAGCTCTTTGCACTTTGATAATCAAAGCGCAAACGTGGCTAATACGGCAGCTGCTGCGGCTGCTATTGAATCAATACGACACAGCAATAGTATCCTGCTTCGTAATAGTAGCTGTTCGTCAAAAATTATGCAACAGCTTGGTACGGGCGGTGGCGGAAGCGGAGCCATAGATTCATCAAATTCAATTACATCGGCCATGGATGGCACAAATCAAGTTGTTACCTCAACATGTTGCTCAAATTGTTGCGTGGGTCCACCGCCTGTACTTTTCTTATTTATCACTCTACTGATGACCACAAGCGCAACGGCAATGCTATGCGCCGCCATTATGACTGATCATTGGGAACATGTTATATGGGATCGTCACAGTTTAGATAGATATACTAATCGTTCAAATTTAAACTTGGATTGGATTATGAATGACAAGATAGCGATGCTAAAGCCGATTCGAAGAGGTAAGCACGTGATGAAAACTCTCTAATGACTTAGTCCTTGCAAGAGTTTACATTAAAAGTAATTTGCAAAAAATATTTTCTGTCTTTTGCATAAACGCGACACTTTTTCATATTCCTATGAATATGAAAATCATATTTTTAACCATCTAATAATAATAATAATCCTTTTTGCCAACTTTTCCTTCCGGCAGTAGACTCGTTAATATACACTCCCAGGCATCCAAAAAAAATTTTCAAAAGACAAGACAACTAAGAAAAATGATTTAAGGTGAAAGAAAACGTAAATGGAGTAACCTTGACCTTGTTCAGATATTAAGTTGGCACAATTTCACAAATACATATCCAAAAAAAAAAAAAAAGTTTGTAGATTTTTAAGAAAAAGAAAATAGTTTTGCTTTTCCTTATTAAAGCCGATATCCCACATTTTGACCTCAATTCGTGCAATATTAGTAAAGAATAAATTCATTTATTTTTCGAAAGGAAACTTAATACTGCGCGACATTAAACAATAATATAATAACAATGCACGTCATAGTTCACGTCAGAGTTCAATGTAAATCTACTACAGTACATACATAAAGCGAAACAATGAAAAAATCTAAAGAAAGAATGTACTAACTATAAGGTTTCTTTGTATTGTATGCATGTATGAATGTAAAGTAAAACAACAACGAACAAAACTACATTTGTCTTGAAACGAATCCTTAATAACCATCGACTCAGACTAATTAGATTTTCATTAGTCACTTTTTTACTCAACCTTCAGAGGATCAAGTAAAGTATTTATGTAGTGAATGAAAGTCAATTTTCCATTTTAACCTACAGTTTGTTATGGGCTGGTATAGTTGGGTTTGGAACGTGCCCGCTTCAGCAAGAACTCTTTGAATGATTCTAATAAATCTTTATATCACCTCTTAGATCCATGTTACAGTGGCTGGTAAGCTACCGTCACAAATCACACCATCATAAAATTCAATCTGCTTGGATATAAATCAAGAATATATATATATATATATATCAAGTTTCAGTTTTCGGTCTGAGTTTCGTTATTCCAACAATAGACAGACGGACGGATCGCCAGTCGCATGAGTGACGGAGTACGTAAGTGTTGCGACTACCAAGTCAATGTCCACGAATTCAAATTTCGAGAGCGGCAGAGTTTACTTTTATCATAGCTATACGATGTGGTCAGTCACTCAGCCCACTAGGCTGCGGGTATCACCTATCTGTCTCTTCCTCTTCGGCCGCTTCTTTCTAATCATCATCGTGTTACACGAATAGGAGACGTACCTTGAAGCATTGTTCATGTTAAGAAGAGAATAATGCGGTCCACTTTATAGGACCTCCATAAATTACGGTCAAATAAATCCACTATACCTTAGTATAGTTCGATAGTGGGAATGATTATTGGAAATTGTAAACTGATTTATTATTTACTCAGGCTTATCACGTTATGTTATTCAACGAGTTCACATAATAACTTGGAAAGAAAATGAATTAATTCCTTCGGTATCAAGTACATTGTCTTGTTCGTTTTCTTATTTCTAGGTGATCATCGATTTCGCCGTGATACGCTGTTCCTTGTGCCCATGCATGGCGGCATTTGGACTTTGTGCATAGACTTACCTTTACATGAATTGCAGGAATTAAGACGGCACCCAAAATTCCCACCGAGTGCGCCAACGTGTCTCAATTATTTGGCCGGTTCTTCGGAGAATGCCCGCGGTGAAGAGCAACGCAACGATTGGCAACATAGTGAGTCACAGACGCCATTGCAGCCTCATTTGCGTACGTATGGTACAATCTATGTGTTTACCCAATATTGAGTGAATTACTTTTTTTTTTCTAATATTTTTACAAAATTTTCTTAAAACTTCGTACATGTAGTAAAATGTTTCCTATAAATCGTTTGCCTAGGTTTTACTCACATCGGTTACATTATGCTTGTGACGATTGAGTGAGAGAAAATCTCTCTGATTCGTAATTAATTAGATCAAACTATTCGCGCTGGTCAGTTGCCTGCGTGGTTTAACGTGAGCACCTGCGGTGCAAATCTCACCTCACAATGCCGGCTAACATTCGAGTTAACCGTGGATAATCGAGGCCCTGCAGAGACTTAGACAATCCCTATAAACCAGGAGTGTCCCGAACAGCTGGAGAGCCAGGTTTTTTTAATGTACAAAATCACTCTGGGGATTGTTGAGGCCTATCATTACCTCTTAATATTCGCTTTAGGAATGATGAAAACCGTAGCTACCATGATACTCTCCGAAGGACCGTACCCAGCAGCCAGAACTTACCACCACAACTAGAAGATTCCGGTCCTAAGAATTTCCTCTGTTAGAAGATAGCTAGTAAATGAGTCCCTGAATCCCGTGGAGCTGAAAGTTAGACTATAAAGTGTTTGACATTACTTTTCGCGACCGTAATCACCCTTGCCTTTGGATCTACCATACAATTCCGGTTAGCCAAATCCAGACTATCCTTTGCCAAGGTATATTTGCGTCGGTGGCTACAACTGACATGGCCTGCCCCATGTCATCGACTATTACAACATCACTGCACTTTGCACAAGCAACCGTTTCTGTAACAGCTGGTCTGTATTTCCTCCATAGCAAGAGTCTATGAGAAAAGAATTGGTCAAAACAAAGCTTCTTCCAGTGTACCTCCGAGCTGTCTAAGTGAAAAACCTGTCACCAAATTATAGATAGTGAAAAGCCTAAAACTCTTCTTTGCCGGTCAACCACCGTTATGAGGAATCACCACGAGGAGTTGAGGGTTTCGCACGTCTATCCTTCCTAAAGCATATTTTATCACCTGATGGTTGGTAGCATTTTGTTTTAAACTTATCCGCTCTCTCTGTGCGGTACAGTTTATTTTGGTCGTAGCTTTAGTGAGTACCGGTTGGGACACCTCAACCTCTCTTTCCCAATTATTACTTGCTTCTGATCGTCACCGTGTTACACGTATAGAGGAAATTCTCTAAGTAGTCATATAAGAAAAAAAAAAAAAATGGGGCGAACTGCTCCGTTTACTAATATCATTTTGTAAATACTATTGGTCGGCAGTACTTTCTTTAAAACGCGCCTGATTAGTTTCATTTACGGCTTCATTTAAAGCCTTGCATAACAGTTGTAACCTCTTTTGATTTGACTTTCGAGCGTTAGTCACTGTTTCCTATGAGTATTTTCTCTTAGAGCTTTCTATGTAATTACATCAGACGTTCCGTTAAAGAACTTAAACTCTATTCTCGACCTTTCTTACTTGACTTTTAAACACTAAGCACTACTCTTTTCAGTGGCATTCAGTGTTGCATTTGTCTCCTAAAGTTATACCCATTCCTTGAATGTTTAAACAAATTCTTTGCCTTCTATACTAACACCATTTGTGGTAGTAGGGCGACTTGAGGTAGACCGACATTGTCTGTCCGTCTAACTTTCTCGTCTTCGATCTACAGGTCGCAATTTTTAAGATATTTTGATGAAATTTGGTACAACCACATATTTTGGCCCAAAGGACAAACGATATTGAAAATGGTTCGGATCTGATCGTTTTTTCGACCACTTTCCATACACTACTTCATTTTGAGAAGTCGTTATACAACTAAGGTGAAGTGATGTAGAGTATTTAAGGATAGGCGCCTCCCACTATAGTGTTTTTATTTGTTTTAAGTTTATTTCCTAAACACGGTCCACTGTTTATTTGCAGTATTCCGCGTTCTAGATTTATTTACTGACAATTTGCCTTAAATCCTTCAAGTTAATTTCGTTTTTTTTTTTTGTAAGTTTTCTCTTAGAACTCGAAAACATTACTACTCAATAATGCTACCGCCTATTTTCAATTAACTCTAATCCAGTTCCAAATATATGCCTTGTTCTAAGCTATATGAACAGTGCCAAATTTCCATAGTTCACTTTTTATTAATTTTATTTGATTTTATGAGTAAATGATACTGGAATTTTATAAAAAAATTTAAGTTTTATTTTTCATTAAAGTATTGTTTTTCAATGTTACAAACTCTTGTTGTCTGTACGCACTGCAAAGTTGCTTTTGTATGTTCAGGTTAATTAAACGATATCAGCGCTAAGAAATGTATGTCTGCGTGTGTGTTTTGTGGGATATAGATGCTTTTGTTTGTCTGTCATTTTTCTAATACTGAAAACTGCACTTTAGCTTCACGGAGAAATTAAAATCGTTGATAGGAAGCAATAAACAAGACATTGCTTTTACTTAAATTAATATGCAAAGTACATGAGAAATGTAATGAAATCTGTATTTGTTAAGTAAAAGAAAATATTAAAAAAAACATGTTTACTTTATTTTTTAGATGGAAATGGAAAGAAACACATGACGCTAATGAAAGTACTTAAGGTGTATATATACAGTCTAGCATTTATAGTATCTTTTCCTTCTTATTTTTATTATTCTCCCCGTTTGTTGAAAGGCGGTTGTTTATAACTTGAACAACCATTTACAATGCTGAACATTTTGCCGGCGCGGCAGCTGCTACTTCTGAAGTGGGCTCTTCCGGTCTTTTACGCTTTATTAAATATAAGATGTCCGTTGGGGCTGATGATGTAATGGCCGTTGAAGAATTGCTGGATGATGAAGGCAAGGGCGAGGTGGCATCTGCAGAACCCGATTTTGACATACCAGCGTCACTATCAACATTTTTAAGTGGTCTTATATAACTATTTAATGCTGCTAAAGGCGAAAATAGCACCATAAATAGATTACAGTCCAAATAAATGGCACGCAACGAAGACGATGGTTTTTTCGATTTACCTAAGCTAGGGCTTCTTCCAAGTCTGCAATTTTTGCCCATATTTCCTATTTGATTTACTTCTACGTTTTTCGTTGATTTCCGTTTTAACCTCAATTTTTTCGATTTCATCCTTGACAGCGTGGCCACTTTCATCTTGACATTGAAATGTATTTGCCGCTAATTCAAGTATTTCCCAGGCCAATTGATGATTAGAAGCATGCCTACACATCAAATAAGATTATTGTAAAGAGATTTGTATTAATTCAAAATGAATGCCGATTTCAAATATATACCGCATCGTCCTCCTCTATATTTTCGCCATTTTTAATAGTTTTTTCACCATTTGAAGTGCTAGGTTTTTCGCAATTTCCGAAACGCCATTAGTTTTTACTACTTCTATGGCCGTAACATCTTTCTTATCTTCGGAACCGTCAGCCTTTTAAAATCAAAATATTTTCCACTACTTTCTACAACCTTTTCCCATCTTCCTGGCAACTTGACGATACCGTCTCGAAAGAAAGATATTGGTTTGACAACGATCGAATCGTCGACCCATTTTCGCATTTCTTCACAATTTCGAAACCGTGTACCAGTCAAGCCATGCTGCATGGATTTGAACAAGTAGTAATAAGAAGGCGCTAAATCTGGTAAGCACTCTGGGAGCGGCAGAACTTCTCATTCGAGCTCCAATAGCGCATTCTTGACAACTTTTGCAAACTGTGGCCACGGATTGTCATGAGAGAGGATGACTTTACGACTGTTAACTACTATTGCTGGCCTCTTTTCCAACAATACATCGTTCAATTTGTTCAATTCACGTCGGCAGACATCTGCAGCAACAGTTTCATTCGGTTTCAACAGTTCGCAATACAGTCCACCTTGCTGATCCCAACACCTGCACAGCTTTACGGCCATGAATATTCAGCTTCGGTGTCAACGTGGATAGCTTTTCTGGACTAACGCATCACTTTTTGTGTTTAAGATTGTCGTAGTAGATCCACTTTTCCCCGCCAATCACAATACACCACAGAAACATCTTCTTTTTTTGTCTGGCAAGCAATGAAACCGCAAGGTTGAAACGGTCCGAGATGCCATTTTCAGTCAATTCGGATGACAGCCATTTTCCCTCCTTTTGGATCTTTCTCATCGCAGGTTAGCGTCCAGAAACAGTTGACTCATCAGCTGGTAAGCTGTTCCAAAGTTCTTGAAGCCTTTTTAGCCGGGTTTTCGTCCACTAAGTCTTACCGTAATTTTTTGTTCTTCCAGGCCTTCCTTGGTCATTGACATCAAAATCACGTCATCACGCCGTTTAAACCCTTGAAACCTAAACCGACCATTGCGATATGATGGAGCAGCATCACCATAAGTTTCTGAAAGAGTTTAATGGACTTCGGCAGCAAATTTTTTCATTTCAAATAACAAAAGTAATAAGTGCCGAAAATGTAATTTTTAGCGTTCCATGATTAGCGCCAGTAGGCACTGAATAACTCAATCCTGTCTGCAATTATAACTTTTCGAAATACAATAACTGTTTCAATAACGAAACAAAGATCCCTGTAAATCATTGGATAGAACAAAAAAAGAAAAATGCGCATTTTACTACATGTATTCATAGATTCTCTTTTAAAGAAAAGGAGAGAGAGAGAAAAAGAGAAAAGAAAATAGATATTACAGCCTATCACGAAGGTATTCATGTATTGTAAAGCTTTTTCTCAAAAAAAGAAATTGTCTTCTTTTCGAAATTACAGGACTTGATATTTAAGGTTAATTAGCTGCGTTCTCACGTAGGTTGTACCGTAAAAAAGAAAACAAAACGATTCCTAAACAAAATTTCATATTTCAATATATAAAATTTCAATTTTCACAATAATAGTAAAACAAAAAATAAATAAATAATAGGTGCTTGCATTAATTTTGACCATTTTTCTTTCACTTGAAAAAGGCATTTATTGAGAAAAATTGGTACAAAATTTTTGTTAATCAAAATATTTTCCACTATTTTCTACAACTTTTTCCCATCTTCCTGGCAACTTGACGATACCGAGTTGATAGAACGATATTGGTTTAGCAGCGATCCAATCATCGACCCATTTCCGCACTTCTTCAGCATTTCGAAACTGCGTACCAGCCAAGCCATGCTGCATCGACTTGAACAAGTGGTAATCAGAAGGCGCCAAATCTGGTGAGCACTCTGGGTGCGGCAGAACTTCCCATTCGAACTCCTTGACAATTCTTGCAAGTGTATCCTTGACAACTCTTGCAAACTGTGGCCGAGCATTGTCGTGCAAGAGGATGACTTTGCGGCTGTTAACCGTTATTGCTGGTCTTTTTTGCAGCAATTCCTCGCTCAATTTGTTCAATTGACGTCGATAGATATCTGCAGTAACAGTTTCATTCGGTTTCAGCAGTTCGTAATACACTACACCTTGCCGATCCCACCATATGCATAGCAAAACTTTATTAATATTCCGCTTCGGTGTCGATGTGGATGGTTCTTCTTGGCTAATGCATGACATTTTGCGCTTGGGATTGTCGTAGTAGATCCACTTTTCTCCGCCATTCACAATACGCCACAGAAAACTACCCTGTTTTTGCCTGGCAAGCAATGAAACTGCGATGTTGAACCGACTGCAAGTGACATTTTCAGTCAATTCGTTTGACAGCCATTTCCCCTCTTTTTGAATCTTTCCCATCGCATGTAAGCGTCTAGAAATAGTTGATTCAGCAACTGCTAAGTTGTTTGAAAGTTCTTTGAGTGTTTGAGCTGGGTTTTCGTCCAATAGGTCTTGCAAATCATTGTCTTCGAACTTTTTTGGTTCGCCGGGGCGTTCTTTGTCATTGACATCAAAATCGCCGCATTTAAACCGTTGAAAGCGAAAACGACAATTGGGATATGATGGAGCAGCATCACCATAAGTTTCCAAAAGTGTTTGATGAGCTTCGGCAGCGGATTTCTTCAAGTCAAACAACAAAAGTAATGCATGTCGAAAATGCAACTTTGAGCGTTCCATGATTAGCGGCTGTATACACTGAATATCTCAATAATAGTAAATTGAAAAACGTTGTTTTATGTAGAGAAACGTCAAATTCATCAAATTTTCCCGTTATGTACACTGGTACTTCGCATTACTTTACCATTTTTATTATGTGTAGAAGTCGCTGGCCAAAATAGATGCAAGCACCTAAAAAATAAACAAAAAATTTCACTTCTTAGTTAATAAAAACTTATGTTTATATTTAATTTAAAAAGAAAGTACAATTTAATGTCGTGCATGCTTTTGGTTTTGCTTGATTTTGAAAACGTTGATGTTTTTTAACAAAAAAAAAAAATTTACAACGCATTCATTGCACTCTCGCACAAGACACGAAACTGCACACTTCGTTGCGGAACAATTTGCGTAATTTATTTTATCAAACGAAAAACAACATATTTTTCAATTTCAGTATGCTCTTGAGATCCCTTGTCACATGACATACGAGAAAGTAGAGGAACACGTCAAATGGAAAGGAATTATATTCGGTTTAGTTTGATTTTTTTAAATACCTACCATTAGAGCTCGTATTAAATCAATACACAAGCATCCATTCTCTCAATATAACGATCGTGTCTCACATTCGTATACTAGATATTTCATATCGTGCGGTTTAAAGGCAATTGTAACCCAGTGTTAAAACTAAAAACTATATTTAGGTAATTCTCAGCTTACTTGTGATATAAGCCAAAAGTGGGTTCATTAACTAAAAAAAGCAAAAAAGTGGACTCATAAGCTAAGAACGAATTACAAGCTAAAAATGTATTCACAAACAAAAAAACGGATTCGTAAGCACAAAAATGGACTTATAAGCCAAAAACGGATTCTGGAACTAAGTATAGAATCATAAGCAAAAAAGTGGTCCCACAATGTAAAAATTGATGGCAAGCCAAACACGGATTCTCAAGCTAGAAATGGATTGAAAGGCAAAAAATGTGGACTTATAAGCCAAAAATTGATTCATAAGCAAAAAAATGGACTTATAAGCCAAAAACGGATTCTGAAACTTAGTAGGGACCCATAAGCAAAAAAAAGAACCCACAAGCTCAAAATTAATGACAAACCAAAAACACATTCTCCAGCTAGAAATGGATTCGTAAGCAAAAAATTTGTACTCATAAGCCACAAATGCATTCATAAGCAAGAAAAGGGATCATAAGGGAAAAAACCCACTCTTAAGCCAAACATGGATTCGCAAAAAAAAAAAAGAAGGCTTACAACCTCAAAATTGATGACAAGCCCACCACGGATTCTAAAAATGGATCCACAAACAAAACGGTAACCTAAAAGTGGATTTACGAAGCAAATACGGATTCAGAAGCCAAGAAATGGACTTATAAGCCAAATACATTCATAAACTAAAAAAAATTCATAAACAAAAAAATGTGGGTACTGGATGATAAATATATGGAATAGATAGGGCAATAGATAAACTAGGCGAGGAACGAAGGCAAGAGGTCTTCATTTAGCGAACTTGGCACGAAGTTTTTATTACAAAAATATTTAAGACTCACCTGAAGGGATAATATAACGTTGGGATGAAAATAATTTCAAGCACAGTCGTGCGATGCCCACGCAAATATTCGAAGCGCTTAAAGCAGTGGTGGGCAGTTAAGAATCAAAACAAAAGCTTAAGCACTTCCTTCTTGAAAACATGTTTTTCGTGCTCCCCATGCTGACGCCCATTCCTAATGACATTGTGGGACTTTTCCACTTTTCCAAATTTAAATTTAAAAAGTCTACGGTCATGGTCTACGGCAAATGGACCAAATGAGGAATGGTGAAAAAAAAAAACACGCCTACAGTATAGCACGAAGAAAGCGAACCATTTTTGCTGCTTATGTATATATCACCACAGAAAGAAAAAATGTTGCACCTACACGTTATGGAAAAAATCGGTTACGCCCGTGCAATAACTATAGAATATCGCAATTTCACTTTTGTCATTTCTTGGAGTTTTTTCTTGAACACGTTCTTCCTACCACGTGCACCGTTTTCAGTACACGGTAGCCCGCTTTCAGTACACGGTAGCCCGCTTTCGGTACACGGTAGCCCGCTTTCTGTACATGGTAGACCGCATTTGTACGCTAAGTTCAAATTTGGCCGCAAAATTATTTATATAACTTTTTTATGCAATGCTTGAGCTGCATAACGACAACGGAACACGCAGCATGTTGTAGCATACAACAAAAATGATATATATACAGATGGCATAGAAATGACATCTACTCACAAAAGTGGTGGATATGAAAAATGCGGCTGCAGGTGGTCGTAATTTGTTTGCCTATAAATTTGGAAAAATAGCTTTAGTTTTAATGGACACAAGATGTTGTTAATCTTTACTGTTTTCAAGGTTTGAAGCAACGACTTCGAAAAAGAAAATATTCACAATTTTTTCATATACCGGCATGCATTTGGTTCGATTACGATATTTTTCCAATCTAATTCGTAGCCCATAAGTGATAAGAAACGATTTCAGACCAAGCTTTTTTCGAAAGCGAAAGCTTTACCATAGAATGATGACATCAACCGGCGGACTCGCAGGCAGACTGACTCAGCTAAGCAAATTCACTTATTCATGGCAATGAACGTCTCCTCATGCATATATCTAGTCGTGAAATATATGGCATCGGTAAAGGTACAATAATTACCGATACTTACTGATATTCCTCTCTGACCATCGCCGCGTTAAACCCCATATATGGAGGACATCACCTGAGCGATATTCCTTGAGGTAAAGTAAGAAAGCATATTCCGCTTTCTGGTGTATTGAAAGTTCATTACCGTACAGACAGATAAGAGTTGTTTACGCTGACCAAAAAATATATATACTTTTCTGTATTATTGTCTTATGTACATTTCTACGCGTTACAAACATCATAATACTTGTCCTGAATACAGAAAACACACATAACCCTTCTAGCATTTACACAAAGGCATGTATGTGACACACAAGTTTTTAAAATGTACACAACAACAATTTATTCCTCGTCATTCCGTCCATTCCCCGGCTCATATGTTTTTAACGCATGCATGCATTACAAATGTGTTTTTTTTTTTTTTACATCAAGGTTAATAAAGGTGCTCTTCCTGTTTGTGTTTAAAAGGTGTACTTAATGTACGTTTATGTATTTGAACATGTGCCAACATCCGATTAATTTAAAATACAAGAATACCCATGAGGAGAATACAAGGAGGTGTCTATCAAGCCATTATCAACAAGAAATAAAATTCTATATGCTTTTCAATTATCCTTGAGTTGTTGCAATCAAAACTTCTACCTACTGCTGCTATATAATAAAACATATATGGAACTAAAGTAAGTCAGTTGAGTTGAACTTTTCTCGCCTGACATATACATCAGTCAACAAAATATTTTCACTAGAGATATAATACAGTTTTTGATTATGTAGCAGTTATCGCAATTATTGAGTGCCGAAAATTGATGTGTCGATGAGCTAACGTACGTCACAACATCTCTTTTCACTACACACATGTGTAATCTTTTTTGACAGCTAAACGTAATGCTCCGCTTCAATAACAGATATAGAAAATATCTACAACACATATCCACTACTTAGACATATAACAACTAGATTTGCTTGAATGCAGTTGAATATTGGGCCAAAGTGGTTTGAAGAGATTTTCCCTAATGTAAAACGAAAATATGCAGCAAAAGCTTTTTATTTTTATTCTTTTAAAAATAGCCTTTGAGGACACATTTAAATTGCAACACTTAAAATGTCAATTACTGTCAATTTTCTTCGCAATTCAAAGCATTTTTTTGGTTTTTTTTTTTTTTTTTTTCGTTTTATTCTACCCTTCACTCTTATATGACAAACACTTATCAGGCGCATTACGTTAATGTTATTTGTTTAAACAGAGCGGAAACTGGATCAGTGAATGCTTGTTAATTTTTGCATGTATCTGTCTTTACATCTATTCAAGTACAAACCAACTGTAAAACATTAGAAATTACCCCGTAATTACACCCTTGTCGCAATTGTGTTGTGTAATATATAAGTGGAAATTTACAGTTGACTCTTTTAAAGCACTCATCAGATTTTCATATATAGGATAATTGAGTTGTTTTAAATAACAAATATCTTTACGCCCCTTTATACATTACAGAGAGTGTCGTATATTGCTTACAAGCTTGGCAGCATCTATTCTTCACATATATAGGAAATAAACTTGTTGTTCGGGATGAATTGAGTGTTCCTGCGATGCTCCAATTATAACCTTTAGTTAGTCATTAGCAAGGGTATTTACCAAAACGCGGTAAAGGGGAAAATTTCCAGAATGACATTTCCAAACTAATTTTGCCAAGCGCGTCGTGCTTCAGCATTTGAGTCTATGTGCTTCTGCATTCTCTTCCATCCCTTGTGGAAGTGAAAAAGCAAAATATGTCCCATAAACTCACTTTGATCTTCCATTCTAAAAAGTACGTCTCACTATTATAGCACAACCGATCAACTTGAAAGTTTTTACAAAATAGGTCCATAACACTATGTTGCGAAAGAATTAACTTTAGATCTATTTTATGAATCCCATCTTAACTTTAGATCTATTTTATGAATCCCATCCCATATAGAAACTCTCAAGCAGAAAAAGCCTTTATATGCAATTTCACATAAAAATGAATCACAAAAAAATTGGATTTTAGCTGAAGCAACCCAGCTTCAGGAATATTCTAAAATCGAATACTTCTGTATGCTTGACTACTAATAGATGGCATCAAGAAACTACATTCCAATACGCTATTATATGGCTACATTAACATGTGGTCATGCGGATAGAATAAATCGGACTTTCTTGTATGCGCCTTTTTTCAACGGTTACCGAATTCTAAGCCGTGCTTTAGCAAATCTCATGTGAATTTCGATAAGTACTTTCTTAAACTAGTCGTAACAATGCTTGTTGAAATTTTCCACGATATTTCCTATGATTTTGAATTGTATGAGTAGATCAAATATATAAAAATTTTCCTTAAATTCTTGGAAGAACGCAACTATATCGTATTTCCTTCTCGTTTTCATACCAATCAACCAAAAAAGTCAAAAACATTAAATGTTTTCGGGATTTATCTTCTCATTTGCAACACCAAGAAATTCACGTAACGCATCAGACATATATATATATTAACACATCACCCAATAACAAAAGTAGCGTCACTAAAACAACTGTGTATTGTGAACTAAATGTAATGGAATTTTGAAACGTACTACTCTCTAAAAAATATGTGGATTTATCAATAGCGATTATATCTATATGGCGTCCTAAAGGTTACCTACACAGCACATCACTCAATAAGCCTTCCGTCTGACATGTACTTAATAGGTTGACACATAATTATCAGGCATTTTTAAACGGTGCTATCAGACGCTCTTGCACACTGTTTATTATGAAACAGCGCAGAAACATTTTCAAATAATTAATCCGGGACTAGTCGTCGTTTATTTCAATAACTTCTTCCTATTTGCTTGCAAGACGATCGATTCCACGAGCAAAGAATTCATGCTTTGACACCCGCGACTAAGTTATCCAAATTGTCATAAACTTAGTTCGCTTGTCAGTTTTTTAACAACCGATCGACATGGTAGGTGATAAGCGCCTCAATAGGAGAATATGGCGGATGTGGAAGCAATTCCCTGTGCCCATTGGCGATGCATTCGACAAGACGACGCTCAATAAGTGGACGCGCATTATTGTGATGGCAGACGACACAGTTCGTTTTTTGCGGCCTGTAGATAGACATTGCTGTTAATATTGAGTTGCCACTTGCTGTTTTCGTCTAGAATCCGCCACTGATGACGCTGACCGTCGCCGTTACATCAACAACAAATCCCATTCAAGATGATTTCCCGATGGATGATTCTGCTTCTGTCCCACCAAACACACACCACATTGCCTCCTTACGGTGCACGTCCTTCGTTATTCCTTTTGGTGAAATTCCTGGCAAAACGTAGGCTTTCTTTCTTTTGAGGTTTTTGAAGGGAAGTCACGATTCATCCCCAGTGGCAAGACCCTTCAGAAATGGAGCCCGCTCGTTTCGTTGAAACAAATCGGTGAAAGTTCGGACATATTCGGCTTTATTGTTGCCGATGAGTTCGTGAGGGCTTTTTGAGACGGCGAACGATGGTTGAATGGTCCATGCTGAAGTTGTTGGCTAGCATCGAGTTGCCACGGTTTCATCCCTTCCACGCTTATCTTTCGAACTTGTGCGGCCAGATTTGAAAGGGGCAAACCATCTGATTGCCCTCTCAACGGAAAGTTCGTTGAGATCGCTCAAAGTGGTCCAGCATAATATGGTGAATACAAGTATGAGTATGATTATCGACACGAATTTTATAACCTCAAAGTAGAAGGATACTTTCATTCGCAAATTAATTAAACATTACTTTTTGATGAGAAAAAGTGCCGCTTACGATCAGCATTGACTTAAAACATGCTAAGGCGAATCTTGATTGTCAAAAATGTAAACTTGTTGGTTGGTGGTTTCTTAATTATGGACATCGAAAATGCTGAATGCCCTTTGGTCGGCCAGCAATTGTTCCAAAAAGTATAAAGAAACCGCTTAACATCGTTTTGGAAAATCGAAAAATTAAGTTTCATGAGCTAACCGACGCGTTGGTGATATCAAAAAGCAGTGCATTTTCTATTTCGCATGAACATTTGTTCATGAGAAAGTTTTGTTCGAAGTAGATGCCCCGTTTGCTTATTTTTGAACAACAGCAATAAATTTTTGGAGCCGTTTGGACGGAATAAAACGGATTTTTTCATGCGATATCTGACAATGGATGTAACATGGATTCATCACTACCCTCCGAAGTCAAATCGGAAATCAGTTGAATGGACAGTAATTTGCGAAAGTCATTCAAATCTATGAAAAACGGCTGGGAAAGTTATGGTGTTCGTATTTCAGGATACGCTTAGTGTATCGAATATTTTGAAAGGAGGCAAAGAATTAATAGTGAAGTTATTATTGCCTTCGAAAAAAAGAAAAAACGGTTACACCGGAAACTTATTGAGTGTCGTTTATATATATATATATAAAGCATACACATTCTTAAGTAGATTAGTATACCCATCTATCTATTTCACTAATTGCCTGTTTATTTGCCATTCTTGATCGAAAATTCTTGGTCCAAAAACTATAAGAACTTGAAAATTTTCGTTTGTTAGCATAGTTTGAAAATGAGTGCGATATGGCCACTAGCGTGGCTATAGGAATGGGAAAGAATGCGATAAAGACGTTGATATAGTTAACTAGTTAACTAGTTATCCTTCATGTCTTTGAAGCGTCGAATTGAAGCACGAACTTATGTACAGTCTTAACAGACAGACAGATAGACGGATGATTTACACAGTTTATTTTTATATAATGAATACATCGTCGTTCTCCTCGTGATAGGTACATATATACATATATGTATATACAAATTGTAATGTTGTTGCATTTGCTTTGAACAAGAAGTGCTACATATATTTACGCACAATGTTATGTTTATATGTATTTCAAATTTTTTTGGTAAACACATTTCAAAACTAATTTTTTTAAATGTTTTATATAAATTCATATTACTTTAAAATTAATAAAAAAAATTATTTAAAAATTACACTTTTCTTAATGTTCACTCTGTGTCTATTATTATATTCATTGTTTTGAATATTATTTTATAATACTTTAATAAATTATATATATAAAAAAAAAGAAAAAAAAAGAAAATGCTTTTTATTCAATATTTTTGTGAAATATTTGAAATAACGTCTTGTGTATTTTTTTACAGGAATGCAAAATTTGTCCATTTCTTGTTCTTTAGTATGTTTAATAATATTGGGCAGCGCGGCTTTGGTGGGAGCTTTCGGTGTTTGCCAACGTCAAATAAGTGCAATACTTATAACTGGAGTTATGTATTTACTAGCAGGTAATGCTTACATAACCTAAAACATATATGAAGACATCCTCACAAGGACTGAATATATATAAAAATGTATGTATATATATAGTTTACATATTGCGTATACGAATAGATTTTGAGGGTTTTCTTTCGTGTCTTCGAAGCTGTGTTCGGAGAAATGGGTACAATGCGTCTTATTCAAGGTATTCTCCATCATTAGCTACAACTTTTCGTCATCTTTCAAGCAAATTTTCAAATTCCATCTCGAAAAAATTGCGTCTTTTAAGGCCGCCCCTAAAAGGGACCTCAAGTCTGAGGAGTACTGTTCGAAGAAACAATAAGTCATCTATTGAAAACAGTGCTAGTTGATGAGAGTAATTTCTGGTGGTAAGAGCATAGCCCATTCCACGCTAGAACCGAGTTTTTGCTAAATGCAATCTTATTACGTCGACCTAAAAGAACTGGTGGTGTCATGACTTTTTGTCCATTTTTTTGTTGCAATTCCATCAATTATTGTTAGTAGCGTTCCTTAGCGATGATTACATATGCTTGGAACAAATATCCAATAGATCACATCCATCCATCAGGGACATTCAGTTCTGTAGTCGATGTTAGCGTTTCGCATATCGTAGTGCATCCACGGTTGACCACTCGTAAGTATTTACCCGCGCAATCCTTTGAATTAATCAGGAAAAGTGATGTTTCTCGCAATTTTCGTTTTTTTTTTGTCCCAACAAAACATTTCAAGAAACAGTGTTGTGTATGCTTTAATAGGATAGCCGAGATAGTTTAGTTTAAAGATAGCGTTTTCAAATGAAGAAGTCACGGCTTAGGCTATATATTACGGTACTAATTGCAATGTTCCAGCATCACCCATAGAATATACTTTCCAATTTTTATGGATACATCTGCTGTAGTTGAACAAGTTGAGCAAAAAACAACTTTTTATTCCTTTTGTGGCGGCACCCTAGGCTCGTTCTTCAACCGTTTGGCCCCATTTTCAATACCAACCTGCGTGCAAAAGCTTTCAATGTTTCTGCAAAAGTTGAAGTCGATAGCTTCATTATTGCGATCAAGAGAATGTTTAAAACAAACAAACTGACAGACGGACATATTTAAATCGGTGCCGAGTTTAAGGCTGATGAATATATACTATGTGGAGTCTCCGAAGCAAAGGTTTTATCAAAATTAATACATCCGCCTTCCTAGGGTGATGGGTATAAATAAATACATGTACTTACGATAGGAATTTTTAAGGCGTTAAGGCACTAAAGAAATCTTGGAAAAATTTGAAAAT
>KK500243.1:93278-106198 GCA_000688715.1 Glossina pallidipes | reverse complement strand
TAAATAAATAAATAAATAAATAAATATGATTATCTCTGTGAGCCCCTGAAATTTGGTTCGAATCTTCTTAATTCTAGACTCTGTTTCAAACGTTTCCGATATGTACGCCAGAATTCGGCGAAACAGTGTTAAATTCCTTCCAATTGTACCAAAACCCGTTCTATGGAACTAACGTTGCCAAAACGCTTTCAATATTCTTTAACTTCATCATTTGATTTAAAGATGTTAAGCAAAATTTCGCCATTTTTGGCAGGGGCTGATATCTGCTCTTTCAATCTTGCATAATCCAGTTTCCATAAGGATAGTTTTTGAGTAGCTTCTATCGATTTTGGAAAGTCATTGTGATGTATGGTTTGTATGAAACTATCTAATTGAGCCGACACTTGGTGAGATAACCTTGAAAGTTTTTTTTTATAAAATTCTTTCCTGTTGTTGTTGCTGCTGCTGTGATACGTGTGCAACAATTGCCGGAGATTCTGCCGGTACTGATTCAACATCATTATCATCCATCAATTATGCTGTAGTAGCTTACTGTATAATTCACAGTTCACTTTTTCTTAAAAAAAAAATTTAACACCAAAAGACTAGTTTTAAGTAGTTTTAGGTTTCTTTTAATTGTTTTCAGATTTTGTCAAGATAACTTCCTAAAAAAAAATAATATATTCAGTTGTTGAACTTTTGGCTAACAAAATAAACATTCTTTTAAAAAATATTTTCAATAAAATTTATTAATACTAAAAGTGCATCATTTTTCTTTTTGGGTTGTTGGGTGGAAATGGAAAAAGTGCATTATAATTGGCAATTAAGAGTGCTATAATGTCATCTCACATGATTGCAAATTATTCTATCTATCGTATTTCTTCGTCATTGATATTGCCAACCCTACATTCTTCTATTGTTTGTGTTGTTGTATTATGTGTGGATTGTTTTTGTAACTAGTGTTACAACATAATTATATTTGTAACTAGTGTTACAACATAGATAACAACATAAATTCAAATGTTACCTAGTGAGTGAAATAGCTGGCACCTTATTTGTATTTACTATTTTACATGAACGTTTGTTCATGAGATAGCTCTGTTTGAAGTGGATACGGCGTCTACTCACTGTTAACACTTCATCGTGGTAGAGGATATTTTTTATGGTAGAGGATTTGCATTTGCAATTTTTCATATGTTTTGTTTTAATTTCGCTGTGCCTCCTTTTGAATTCGCTGTACCTCCTTTTGAATTCGCTGTACCTCCCTGATTTCGCTATACCTCATTTTGAATTGAAAACAACTCTGTGCTCTCTCCATTCTAAAAGATAGAGAATGTTTTTTAGGAACATATGTAAAGAGAAAAACCAAAACAAACATGTTGATGCAGAGCATTAAAGCTGTTTAGACGAAATAAAACCGTTTTTTTCATGTGATATGTGACAGAGCATAAAGTATGGATTCATTTCTACAATCCAAACGCACAGCAACCGGTGAAAAATATCCAAAGCAAACATAAACGCAAAAATTGTTTGGGAATATTATGACGTATTTTGGCATGCGTATTATCTTATATATAAATATTAGCTAGCAGGCCACGAATGAAAAAGAAGAAAGAGCTCTGTCGCTTGTTTCCATACACCTTGTACTCTTCAGATTTAATTCCAGCGACAATTGCCTGTGCGCGCATAATGAAAGCCCTATATACTCCAAATTCCCTACGATTAGTTTTTAAAATGTGGACTAATTTTCATCATAAAATATTAAAAATCAGATCTTTTCTACTTTTCTGGTACGACTTTTTATTTATGTAAAGGTATAGAATGGAGCCCAAAAAATATATCCGTGTGGTTTAGATTTGTCCCAACTAACTTTTGTGTCAAATTTCTTCTATAAACATATTTCCATCATAAAATATTAGAAAATAATATTTTTGGTATTTATGGATAAAAAATATTCTCTTTTACATACAGTTAAGCTTTGTATCTCTTACGAACCAATTTTCATTATAAAATATTATTTTTCACTAAAATATTATTATTATTATTATTATAAATTTAGGCAGAGAATAAATTCTAAGACTAATGTCTTAAAGCACTAGCATCTAAGGCTTTCGGCTTTTATTTTTATTGATATTATTATTATTATTATTATAATTATTATTATAAAAACTCTACCGCACTTGAGATTTGAACCCACGACCATTGAATTGCTAGTCGAGACTCTTGCCTACTCGGCCAATCAGGCGGATTTCACTAAAATAAAAGATCATTTTTCCCTAAAAACTTAATGGGGCATAAAAAAATGGAGTTGCATGGTCCGCAATACCGTTATTTATTTATTTATTTATTTCCAACGTTCGCTACAAACATAATGTACTTAGCCAACCTAAGAATCGAGAAGTAACTTTTTACAACTATATTCCGAAAAATCAACATAACAATTACACACTTCTCTATAATAAGCTTAAAGCTGAATATATTAAGTTCGAAAAGTTTAATATGTATAAAAATGAATAATATACAGGCAAAAAAGTATCGTTGGTTTAGGGGTTCACTCCTAAGCCGGTACTGTACCGGCTGCGGGTGTACATCGCTTTTATCTTTCTTATTTTTTTCTCCTGTTTACACACGAATTTTATTCTCTTTTTTTTTTACTTTTCTTTATATAGTTTGTAATATTGTTTAATAATACTTAGCATAAACCTTACTTCTAATTGAATCCAGCTGTTCATTTATTTTAGCCGAATTTGATGTGTAAATAAATAAAAAAATAAAGAGATAAACCCGTTTCCAGATTAAACAAATGTATGTTATCCTTGTACTTTTCACAAAGCATTCGAGAATTATTGCGAAATAAGTTTGAATATTGTCTTAAGCAATTCCACGCACGATCGCCACACATTAATTTAGCCATCAATAAACATATAAAAATAAAAATTCATGTGCGTTTTCTTACGTGAGAAGATTGATTAATTGGGCATCCTCCTCATCTATCACAAAGCGCAAAAACAGATTCCTCGCACCGATTCAATCGCATCAATGTGGCACATTAAGTTTGGTGCCCAAATAACCGAGGCATACTCCAGCATCGTTCAAGCCATATATAGTTGTTTAGCTGTATAAGGGTTATCAAATTTCTCACACCATTTCTTCATGATTCCTAAAAATGATTTACATTTGTTCGCTATTGTTTCCACATGTCGGTTAAATTTTGATTTGGAAGATAGCTCTTGGATGTTTATAAATAGATACATGTAATCACAAATATAACAATTAGGAGGCAATATATCACGCCACGGAAAGGACATCTTTTTACAGTTTTACAAATTTGGCAGCATGTCATTTGTGAAACGCTAAGAGAGTACTCCGTCAGATCTGACTTCAAGAAACCCACTTTTGCAATGGAATCTATCAAATAAAATATTTTAACGTCATCGGTATACATCAGAAGTTTTGCATTAGGAATACAAGTCGGATGGTCCTTAAGAAATAAGACAAATAAGAGTGAACCTAAGTGACACCCTTGAACAACGCCGAACAATACGGAAATATCCTAAGAAAAAGCTGAGTTAAACAGTACTTTTTGACTTCGACCAATAAGAGACAAACAATCATCCGGCAGATGATCAACATTCGAATACAATCTTTCAAAGAACTGAGCAAAAAGATTACTTATTTCAAACTTCAAAAACTTCTTAGGATCATTAAGCAGTTGGTTTTTCATATTTCGGATACAACTAGAGTAAGATTTAGCCTTTAAAGGATTAAATTCACGTCACGATCTACTGAGTTGGTACCTTGTAATCATGCTGCTCTTTTTATTCCTTAACATACGTGACTGTTGAACCAAATAGGACAACCTTGAAGCGCTTTATTAGGAAAAATAGGCACAGATAATGAGATGGTGGAGAAAATCCCATTACAAATAAAAGTCAACGCTTCACGGAGCTGAATATTTACCATTCTGTCAAAGATAGCATGTCCCTGAGTGTGATAGTTGACCACACTAAACAAATATTTGTACTTGAGCTTAGTTACCTTTCCATAGTTTTAGATAAGTATACCACTCACTTCAAAAAATCGGGTAGGATGGTGGGCATTCTCAGGATATGCAAAGGTGTCAGCCCGAGCTACTTTAAAAATAGCCATGCTGGAGAAAGCCTAATAGAGTAATCTGCCGATAATATTGATTACCCCTTTTAAACGCAAAAGATGTGGAATGCAGGTCTCATTGAAAAACCCAATAAATATATGCGGATAAAGTTTCTGATCAGAACATTGTATTGAGATTTGGACGTATAAATACAAAAACACGTAAGAACTGTGAGGGACTTGCTCTTTGCTTTTATTAATTGAATATTACCGTTACATTTAGCGAATTGCTAACAACATGTTCGATATCTCTGAACGTTGATACTTTCTGCCGCCTCGACTCTTCGAGGTCTTAAACTCGACTGCCTGGAGTCTGAAACTCAATTGACTAAACTAATTTTCCCTACTCTAGTCTTAACCTATACTTGAACTATTCTTATTCTATTCCTATTCTATCTTAATCTACTCCTATTCTGTTCCTAGTCTTAATCTATTCCTATTCTATTCCTATTTTATTTTAATCTATTCTTAACCTACGTTATTTCCTATTTTACCTTAACTTAGCACTCTCTTCCCCTCTCCAGAGACGGAGAATCCGTGAGCCCAAAACGAGGATCGATTTTGGGTCCTCACAGAACATTATAGTCGGACAAGACCGACCGTTAAATACCCCACTTTTAAAACAATTATATCTTGTTTTTATATAAAGGCATATTTCTCATGTGGAAGCGGGCCCAAAATGCAACCTAATCTTGAACAAGTTTAACCCTTATATAGGTCAGAATCCAAAAATAGGCATACATAGTCTAAATTTTGTAGAGTTCATTTTTGTAGGAAATTAATATAATATTATGGATTAAAACTTAGACTTTTCTGTTCTAAACAAGATAGGATCCAGAAAAGAGCCCGAGATAATCCAAACTTGGCACAGCCAATTTTTTATGTTAAATTACTATTACGGCATAATTTTCAAATTTAGAATGCCAAAATACTACTACTTAGTCACTTTTGCTGAAAATTTTGAAAATTACAATTTTTGTCCATAAACGACTTTTCACAATAGGACGATGTATGGAGACTCAATAACGTTCGTCTTTGGATAAAAACACATCGCTGTACCGAGTTTCATTAAAATATGTCAAAAATTGCGACGTGTAGCTTGAACACAAAATTACATGGACAGACATCAGACGGACGGACATCAGACGGACAGACGGACAGACAGGTGTAGATCAATTCAGACTATGATTCTGAATCGGTTGATATAATAAAAGGTGGGTCTATCTTAATTCCTTCTTTTACGCCCTTCTACGGACGACCGCGCTAAGTTGATATGTCCTGCACGACTTGTGGTACATATAATGATAGGACGTATGCATTTTTTTGGATCACCTGAGCCATGTTTGATATATTTTCAGCGGGCGACGTATTTCTTAATAAAAATGCTTGATGGCCAAAATCATTTACTCAGCAGCTGGTGTGATTACTCCCAGTGGAACAAACATTCTAAAGGATGATATAACTCTTCTCTGAAATTTAAACAGACTTATGATAGCTAAATTGATATCCGTTAATTTATATTGGATGTTGTCAACCGTAATACCTGATGCAAACTGCAGAAAAAGAATTCACCACTAGCTCGCCAATAAGCCGTATAGCTGAGCAATTGGATCCACTAACTGACGCCACTAACGTTGTCTGTATCAGGTTCGCCTACTTCCAAAGAATATTTTCGTATTAGTAGTGCCAGGTTGCAAAGAGTCACCCGACACAACTACAGGCGCAGCCCCTGTGGGTGAACCAATCTGAGTCTTTGGAGTTGTTTTTCACGATAGACCAATAATGTGTTCACAAATTGATCCGTCATGGCATTCCAGAATGGTAGAGGCAGTAGTTGCCGCCACATAGCTACCACTACGAGGACTAGGCATTTTTGCCAACTCCTTATTCTGGGGCCATGCCAAAGCGCGCAAACCTAGTTTACAGATCAAAGGATGGGTCAAGGAGTGTAACTAGAAATTATTTCTGCCGAATTTGGAATATAAATCTGAATTGGCCCCTTGCATACTTGAAGTGAGCCAGAACAATCCACAAACGTACAGACCTCACCCAATTCTTTGCATTTGACGAATATATCACCGCCTCTAACTCACCGCCTCTGGCTTCTACAAATACCATTTTCGTTTGAGTGAACAGTTTTTAGAAGTTAATGTGCTTCTTCCTGCAATCCTTGCGGAAGCAACGTAGTTCTGATTGGTGCATCAATGACTCGCTTGGCACGGGTCGAGGAGGCAATTCATGGTTCCACAATCTCAAATCGTGTTGAAAAAGACCGGTATTACTATTAGTGTTATGAGGGTTTCTGCTGATCTTGCAGGTTATGCTGTTGCCATTGATAAATTGTTGCTTTTATGAGTTATAATATTGGAATCTTGCGAACGTTGCATTATTATCTATTCGAAACTTACGTATGCTTAATATTTCCACTTAATAAACAATAAGTGTTTCAATTCTAGTAGTTATAGTACGGTATAGACAGCTTTAATTAGCTGTACCATGTACTTATTGTGAGCTCTAGCACTCAATCTACCTACAATATGTTTATAATTTAGCGTTTGCTTACTCTGCAAAGCACATCACTGCCCCAACGCTCTCACGTTGTAGACAGTTGTCGATATGAACCAATTTTTACAGTGAAATATTGAAAATTGGACACCTTGTTTAGGAACGGTTATATAGCAAGAGGTTCAAAAAATTATCCCATAAGTGTCTAATTTTGCCCATCACTTTCTAATGCAGAAATGCTACCAATCAACGATTTCTGTCGAGAAATTTTAAAAATTGCCCTTTTTTTTTCATATAAAAATTTTTGAAAATTTGAAGCGATCCGAACCATTTTTAAAACCGTTTGTACTTGGGTCCAAGGATATCAGTGTGCCAAATGCCTCCAAATATCTTACAAATTGCGGTTTGTAGGTAGGACATACGATTATATGGACAGACATCTGATATAAAACCTAACAGTGTAAAATTTGGCTTTTTGGGATACACCCCATATTAGGATTCTTATGAAACATAAACAATTATATGTCAAAAAAGCGTAATTTTTAATATTTTATAGCGAAAACTCACACTTATACGACGACAATGTGTAAAAAATTTTTTATCTTTTCCCTTTTTTTCTCATTCTTTTTCTTCAAATATACGAATCCTTCAGGTTTACCCACTTTCCTCTTTTCATACAATCACTAAAGGTGGTTGTTGAAATTAACAACCCTACATACTAAAATGTTGCAAAAATCAAAACATTTTCGAGAATTCGTCTTTGCCATTGCAATACCCCAACGGATTTCTAAAGATCTGCTCCAATCTGCAATTGTGAACAGATTCTTATCATAAAGCGCATTCTTTGTGATTGCTTAAACTTTTCCGTTGTTGGAAGAATCGCTTTCGGAGCAGGTAATTCCATGGACATCCTAAAATCAATTTAATATATTACCTTACCTGCTAGGCTCAATATCTAATTTTCTTTGCTGGCGCTCAATGTTTTTTTCTTTTAGTCTAAGAATTCATTTCATTAGTCTAACAAATTGTCATAAAAATAATATTTTTCCATGTTTCCATGATAAAAAACTACGTGTTAGAAAAAAAAAATTTTGTTTTTTTATTAAATAATAACGCTCGAAAAATTTTCAATAATTGTAGCGGAAAAAAATATTTTTTTTTGTTAATAAAATAGATAACCTAGAAATAAAAAACCTGCGCTTATAAAAATGGTGTCGTGTTTAAGCGCATATCGTACTTAGAACCGTACAGACAAGAAAAAACACAGGTAAGAAAATTAAATTCGATCGGTACCGAATCTTTTATACCCACCGCCGTTTACCACAAAAAAAGATGAGAGAGGTAAAAGAACAAAATTCTTATACTCTATAATATGGAGTGAGCGCGACTGATTTTTTCCATTTTCAAAATAAAAATTTTTAGGTTGTAGGCGTGTCTCTTAGGTCAGTTCCATATTCTTTTGCAAATTTGTAGGCGATATCTTCATTTTTTAGGAAGTCGCGCAGATGGGCAGACGAACAGGCGGACATGTTTAGGAGCATTCCAAATTTAAAACTGACCCGGAATTTATTTACTTTATTGGGTTTTTGAAGCTTGTTTTCGCTCGTTCCAAAGGTATTGAAAAAACAATCGTAGTTTGAAACATTTAACACATTTTTGTGCATAAATGCTACAGCGTCGCTAATAGAATATGCGTTCAAATTTTTGTGCATTTATTTGCTATAGTTTATCAATGATGAGCAAAAACCAATTTTTCATTCCCTTTGAAAAATAGAGGTATTCTCAGTTTAGGTGGTACTGTGGACGCGTCCTACGACTGATTTGACTCATTTCCAATATCAACCTGTGTGCAAGAACTTTCACTGTTTCTGCCAAATTTTACATTTTACAAACATTACACCGACGGACAGACGGACATGCTTAAGTAGATTTAGGATTTGATGCTGATCAAGAATATACATTCTTGGATCTCTGATACTTCCCTGTGGGCGTTGGAAACGTTTTGATAAATTGAAGAGACTCCTCAACTTTCGGTGATAAAAAAAACAACAATCGCCAAGCTACTAATAACTGACCTTCACATAAAAACGGTAGAAAAATTGTCACAAATTAAATTTATGAGTATGGAAACGCTATTATACCACGATATATGTGTATGGCATTGTGTTGTGTGTTTCTTTGTTTAGAAAACAAAATAAAACCTAAGCTAAACATACAATTTTCCTTAATTAAAACAATCACATAGAGACAAAATCGAGAAAAATTTCGACCTGAACTTTATGCAACCATCGAAACGGTAAACAGTTCACACCTCTTTACATCTAAAAATTGTTGCATGCTTGTCCCAACTGCGTCCATTGATGTTTGAACTACAAGAAGAAGAGAATAAAACAATAAATGTCTGTACTGCGAACCTTCAAACGTAAACGAGATCGATGGTAAGTGAAGGTAAATGTAGAGTTTACAGGAAGTTGGAATTGAAAGTGACGAAAAATAAGTTCAAAACTGCTACTATTCACCCACATCTTTCAACAATTTTACGCAGCAACCGCAACAAACACAATAGCAATAGCAGGCAGGAAAACAGAAAAATCTATAATAATAATAACAACGTTGATACATACTATTGAGGGGAAGTTAGGGGAGGTAGACTTCAATTGTCCTATTTGTTCTTCTATAAATTTTATTTTCATAAATGCAAATACAGCTATGAGCTTTTTAATTCGTCCAGATGTCTTTGCAAAAATCTGAAAAATATCTATAAATCAATCTCCATAACCGACTCATTAAACTCGATCAAAGCTACTCTGTACTGAGCGAGGTTTTAAAATTCGTATGATTCGTAGATAGAACTAAATATGTTCACTATAATTGGTTGCCAAGCTTCTGCATGTTTACAATGGCTTAGCGGTTCAGTCCCCATTCGGATCTATAGCCCAGTTGGGAATGTGCCTCTGTGCTAGATGTGTACATGTTTGTTTTCGTTTTTGTTTTCTTTTATACATGGAATTTGTTTTTATTTTTCTTTGTGTTTTTTACCTTTTTTATATTTTATAAGAGTCTTTATAACAAGTAGATAAGACATACCTTTAAGAGTCAAATTAATTCGGCTGTATGTTAGCTAAATTTTATGTGTAAATAAATAACTAAAGCAGATTAATATTCTTAAAGTTAGTTTCCGTGCCATTGGATTATGAACAGCGAAGGATTTTATTTACAAAATCACTTCAAGGACATTACCTATGGAGTTAAAGGATATTATATTTCACAAAATTTCTTTTTAAGCACTAAATTCTTCCTTTCAATCTCTTTCCCCGAATGACACAACTCAAATCGTTCAGCTTGAGCAAATGAGTATAAGCCATTAAAACAGGAGAAAAATATATTTCTTTTGAACCAGTTGTACTAGAGGATTACTGATACAATAATATGTCAACGAACATCTGATTGTCTCACCAATGTCGCCAACTAGTACATCGCCAGCTGACTTCTGATGTTGGTCTTTAGTGGCCAATGAATCTTTTAATTTAGCGATCTGATGATGATCACAATGATGATAGATCATGACAGATAACCAAAAAAACTAGAAAAAAATACATAACTTGTCGCCTTCAGCCTTGGCAACTTTTTACATAGATTCTCAAAATTCATTAAAAATGAAAAACCCTTTAAGACAATAAATTTCACAAAAAAATTATAGTGAAGTGCTTCATTCTAATAAGAAAAATCCTTTGGGGATTCGCTTAAAAATTTCGGAACAAAAAACATCTAAAATTAAAAATCGATTCCAAAATACACAATATCAAAGGTAATTTCTGTATTTTGTCAAAACTAACCAAAAACACCAATGATCTGCGTGCAAGTCTTCCCTACTGTAGTCGCTGTAAATGAGAGGTCCATTCCGGAAATTCATTACTTTATTCACAGTGGTTTATGTTTGCCTCTTTGAAGGGCGGAAAACGAACGTACTTATTAAATCTCAGGTAAGTCAGTTCCTTGCTAGTTGCCTAGTCTGGTTCCCCCTGGCATATCCACTGATATCGTAAATTTTGAATCTTTCTTTCCAAAATCTATCGACGAAAATAACAAACAGAAGAATGATGAATTCAAATCCAAAAAAAATTTACAATTCTATCAGAAATCTATCTAAAGAAACTAACTCCCATTCCAACGATATAGGTGCCACAAATTAATGTAACAACTTCGACTATCCCATAAATCTCAATTTATGATGAAGATGAGAAAGGACAAGGTTTTGTGGTTTTAGAAACAAAAATGGTGTAAAACTTCTCAAACTTTTTCTTATGAATATGATAAGACATTTCGACCTCTGTCGAAGGTCATTAGTAACGCTAGAGCAAAAGTCTCCTTTAATTCTACTCGTTATACCAATAACTTTATTCAATCAAACGATTTCTAAAAAGGAAACATAAATTCGTTCGTACCAACATTTTACCACAAAATTCAATATTATCGCAAATGTTCCTATCATTTATTCTGAAGAATCTGCAATCTCGGACATTCCAATCCAATCAGTTGAAAAATTAAAACGCAGGGATAGAAATAAACCGGACACCTTTATTACTTCAAATTCCCTTAAAATTGAGTTTAAACGTCAAAATGTACGGAAATTTGTTATATTGAATTATTGGATTTGCATTAAACAGTGTTTGAATTGTTCTAGATTGGGAAATGGTCAAAAATTTTATAAATCTAAAGATGCTCGTGTCTTTTATGTGGCTCTGTTGAGCATATTGTTCTTGACAGTGTTAAACAAGCCATGAACATTGAAAACAAATCATTCAAGGAAAACTATACTTCGAACTACTATGTTATTTCAGACGGTATAAATTATGAAAAGAAATTCTCGAAATTAATCACTCCTGATAGTAAACATAATATTTGCGGCAAACCAGAAGACATCAAGGAAATACTCATATGTGGCAAATATAGCACAATTGCAAGTAAAATTCCTTTTAAATAAACAAGCACTGCTTTTTCTCTTAGCAAGTTAGATGTTTGCAATAATTTTCATCAGCGGCTTCTACAGATAAAAATAGTAAATTAATGCGAAACACCGGTGTACATAACGATTATCCCGATGATTTCGACTTTTCGATATATAGAGTAAGAAATTTCCATTTTTTGAGTTATTAAGTGTATACAGACGTTAATAATGCAACGCTCAAAATTGCAATTTTGACATTTATTACTTTTGTTGCTTGACTTGAAAAAACCTGCTATTGAAGCCCATCGAAAATTTTCAAAAGTTTGTAGTGATTCTGCTTCATCACATCTGAGTTGTCGGTTGTGTGTGTCGTGTCAATGACAAAGAACGACGTGGAAAACCAAAAAAGTTCGAAGAGAACGAATTCCAAGACTGGATGAAAACCCGCCTCAATCTATCAAAGAAGTTTGGAACATCTTAGGAAAGGAAAGGAGAATGGTTGCCACATGAATTGACTGAAAATGACATTTCGAACCGCTTCAACATTGCCAGGTAAAAAAGAAAGCTTTTCTTTATAGTATTGGGACTGGCGATAAAAAGTGGATTTGCCCAATCAATCCCAAGAGCAAAGAGTCATGGATTAGTCCAGACGAGCCATCCATATCGACACCGAACCGGAATATTCATGGCAGCAAAGTTTTGCTATGCATATGGTGGGATCAGCAAGGGGTAGTGCGTTATGAACTTCTAAAACCGAATGAAACTATTCCTGAAGATATCTACCAACGTCAATTGGTCGAATCAAGCGATGTATTGCTGCAAAAAAGGTCGCGAACAGCGACTAAAATGGCTACCACACGAATTGACTGAAAATGCCATTTTGGCCACTTGTCGGAACAGTCGTCAAGGATGAACTGTTGCAGCGCGAATAAGGAGTTCTGCCACAGCTAAAGTACTTACCGGACATGACGCCTTCTGAACACCACTTGTGTAGATCGATCCAGCATGGCATGTCGCATATCGACATATGCATCCACTTTGAAGTGCAGACAGAATTATGCTGAATCTGCATAATTCTGTGGGAAAATATAAAATAATAATTTTGTCGCACTTCAACTGGCTGAGTATTGCATCACGAAATGCAATACGATGCCAGGCGCCCTAATTAATCAATTAGTGTTTACGATAGCGTTTAAGACACCTGCAGACACCTCAATATTGGAGAGAAATAGACACAATTTAGAGATGGTTTGAAAATAGAAAACAAGGAAAACAAACATAGAGGTGTAAACCAAATAAAAGGTAGAAAATACATTATAAGTAATATAAAGAATAA
>KK500243.1:20156-91293 GCA_000688715.1 Glossina pallidipes | reverse complement strand
CATAAATTATGAAAATTTCTCTCTTACGATTAATACACATGATGACCAAATTCAGCTCCCTATATACGACGAAATACTCAATAAAGGCAGTATATTTCTTCCCCCAAGATGCGAAATTATAGTCCCCATAGACATCAAAATAGACAACGATGCTCTAGTTCTAACTAAAGAAATAGAAAAGGGAATATTCTTAGCCAATTCAATGATACCAAAAAACGGACAAAAACACATTAAAATGCTGAATACACTAGATAAAGAAATCACAATATAACACCTACATATCAACACCGACACACTCAACACCTATGAAATTATACAAAACACCAACTTACACACTCAATATAATGAACAACGATTCAAACAAATATTACAATCCATAAAATTAGACACCGTAAACAACTGTCAAAAACAAGAACTCATAAAAATCTTCAAAAAATTTCAAACAGTATTCCATCTAGAAAATGAACCACTCACAGCAAATAATTTTTACACACAAAACATAGAAACAAACGACAATACACCAGTATACATACAAAAAATTCACAGTGATAACTGATCACAGACCATTAGTATCACCATTCTCCCATAAAAACCCCACTTCAAAACTAACCAGAATAAGAATAGAATTATCGGACTACGATTTCAACATAATTTATAAGAAAGGATCAAGCAACACTAACGCTGGCGCCTTATCAAGAATAAACATGAATTCCGATATATTAAAAGAAATGATTCCAATAACCAGAGAAGAAGACCAAGAACGAATAAAAAAGACGCTTGTCATAACCAGAAGCAAATCGGCAAAAGAAAACACAAACAATGAACAACTAAATATGTGGGAATGCACGTCAATAAATGACATTAAGAACACAAGAAAGTTAGAATTTAAATTCGAAAGCGGTATAAAAGATATTGTAATTGAAAATATTAAAGAATTAAACTGCACACGTGTGAGATGCAATGAATATCCAGACCATTTCGATGCGCTCTTGGAAAAATTGACATCAAAGCTAAATAAGTTAAACTTCTTAGACTATGTATTAAGTCTACAAGACGATATATTTAAATACATATCCAAAGAGATATTAAAAGAAAAATTCAACAACATTAAAAGAAACCGCATAAATATACTATTATACAAAGAAAGAAAAAGAATATACGATGATAATGAAAAGTGCAAACTAATAAAAGGGTACCACACTTGTCCACACTCAGGACATTTCGGAATGAGAAAAACTTTCCAAAAATTAAGCCAAAAATATATCTGCGTAATAATATAATTGGCGTAATATGTTTAAGATGATAAAAAATTATATAAAACAATGCTACATTTGTCAAACAAGCAAACAAACAAAACACACAAAAGAACCTCTCACAATTACAGATACACCATCCACATCCTTTGAAACAATATCTATAGATACAGTAGGACCAATAAAACCATCCAACAACTTCCGATACATATTAACAATACAGTGAAAATTAACAAAATACATAATCGCACATCCTATTGTAGACAAAAGCGCAAAATCGATTGCTAAAATTTTAACAGAAGAGGTAATACTCAAATACGGCCAATTTAAAATATTGAAATCTGACAGAGGAACAGAATTCAATAATGAATTAATAAAAGAAATTTGTCTGTTATTAAACATCGAACAAAAGTTCTCAACCCCCTACCACCACGAAACCTTAAGCACAGTTGAAAGAAATCACAGAGTTCTTAATGAATACCTTTTGGCATTTACAACAAATAATGATTGGGACAAATGGATACCATACTACACCTTCGCATATAACACAACCCCCCATATAGAAACCCAATACACCCCTTTCGAACTAATTTACGGAAAATTGCCGTATATGCCCAACGAAGAAATAACAAATACAAATCTTACATACAACACAGAAAACTATATAAATGAATTAAAAACAAAACTAAGATACTCTTTAGAAAAAGCCAGAAGATTTCTAGAAAAAGTAAAGGTAGCCAGAACAAAACTGTCAGAACAAAAATACACAAACCCAATTGATATAAACATAGGAGAACAAATTTTATTAAAGAAGCATAACAGAAAAAGATTAAATAAACCCTACGAAGGCCCCTACGAAGTAATAGATGTAAAAGACCCTAACGTAACAATACAAATTAAAGATAAGCCAAAAACTGTACACAAAAACTTAATTAAGAGATACAACACAACAAATGTCAACTAAATTTAGACAAAACTTTTTTAAGAAAAATTAAAGCAAATCTAATTAGAATCCAATTAAGACTAATCAAAAAAAAAAAATTTTTTTTAAAACTACAAAACTATGTGTACAATGCTATAATATAAGAAAACAATTGAAAACTACCGTTTCAAACACACCAAAAACTATTAACAGAAAATTGTTAACGTCTTTCAACACATTAATAATTTTCTCTTCAAAACGGTAAGGGTGTAGTGTGATCGCATATCGACATATGCATCCACTTTGAAGTGCAGACAGAATTATGCTGAATCTGCATAATTCTGTGGGAAAATATAAAATAATAATTTTGTCGCACTTCAACTGGCTGAGTATTGCATCACGAAATGCAATACGATGCCAGGCGCCCTAATTAATCAATTAGTGTTTACGATAGCGTTTAAGACACCTGCAGACACCTCAATATTGGAGAGAAATAGACACAATTTAGAGATGGTTTGAAAATAGAAAACAAGGAAAACAAACATAGAGGTGTAAACCAAATAAAAGGTAGAAAATACATTATAAGTAATATAAAGAATAAGAAGAATACAACTCAAAAAAAAAAATATATAAAAATGTACACTGTAATAAGCACACAATATTAAGCAATAAGCATACAATATTAAAGAAATATAAATAAAGAACAGTGAAAACTTAAATCCTAGAGAAAATCTTTCATGGAAAGAATAGATGAAATTAATATCTCTATAGATAGGATAATTTCCAACCTTAAAAAACTAGGAACTAAAACTTATAAAAAAGAAACTATTGAAAACAAACTAGAAGAGTTAGAAAATTATAGAACCAGAGTCCGTACCATAGTAGGAACTAATCCAAAACCGGAACAACCAGATTTATTGAATAAGATAGAAGCATTTAAAAAGAAATATAAGACAGCAAAAGAACTGTTAGAAATTGAAAAAACCAAAGAATCTCTAGAAGATATAAACCCCAGCAAAACAGATAATATAGTACAGTCAAAAATGGACTTTNAGAGACGGAAAGACTTGGCGCATTGAAGCCGAGCAGCTAGAATCAAAGCTAAACATTACACCTTATATTGCTCCAGAGTCAGATCTCCTAAACGAATATTCTATACTCTTTACAATATATTCTCCCAATTTTTCTCAATAAAAGGTTTTTTCAAGTCAAAAGTTGATCAAAATTATTGCAAGCACCTATTATTTTGCCAAATCCGCAAATTAGAATAAAAAATATTAGAACAAATGAATATGACAAATGTTTACATACTTTAATCAATTTCAATTGTGACCTCAATTCGGAAAAACCCACAGACCGCGTTATAGGAAAAATTACTGTTTTAAAAAAAACCTCGATGCCAAGTCATGTAGTTCTAGTACTTCTACGTTAAGATCTTCTCAAAGCCTATTCTTCGTGATTACTATGAAATTCCTGCAATACAACATTTAAAGCCTCAAAGAGATTCGATGCTTTTTAGGCTTTAATTAAAAATAGCAATGCTTTTACTTTTATATTCAGAGTGAGTTGTTTCGATCAGATAACAACAATGGTAATCTAAACATTATGGATTTTTTCTTCTGTAGCAAAATTCAGAAATGATAGTTGTGGTAGTTTTTGCATTCTTATTAAATTTGGCATTCGTTTCAGACAAGTAGCGTTTAAAACATATCTAGATACCCCGATTATCAACCTATCAACCTATCAACCCTAATCCTTATCTTGTAATCATCTCAGTTTACTTTCTGCCATATTGAAACATCCAAATATACCAAGAAAAGTAACACGACTTTGTTCACAATCATCAAGACGTCGTTCTATGTGGTGGCTTCAATGCTCGAAATTGACTCCTACAATGCAGGCAAAGGGAGGACCTTGTCTAACATATCTATCTCACAATAATTTTGTTAATATTATTATTATTATTACAATTTTAGACTAATGAAATAAAATCTTAGATTAAAAAAATGGTATTGAGCACTAGCAACACAGGCTCTAATTTATAAAAATGTATATTAGATGTCGAGCCTAGTAGTTTTAATGAAATAATATATTGAATTGATATTCTGCTCTGAAGCTGATTTTAGAATGTCCAACGGGTTAACCGTTCCAAATGCAATACTTATAGCCAAGGAAAAGATAAGGCAGTCACAGAGAACGTGCTTTATAGTAAGAATTTGTCCACAACTGCAGATTGGGGAGGAAGACTACTTTAAGATCCATTGGTCAATTGCAATTGCATGACCAAGGCGAATTCTCGAAAATGTTTGGATCTTGATTTTCTCAACATTTGTTGGATATAAAGGTGGAATTAATTGAGGATTAATAGAAGAGTAGTGTTGATGATGGTATCGTAGATTTCCTTCCGTAATTTTCTCTTTAACTTTTCCTCCAATGTATATTTGAAGATCCAAATTTTCCATGACACCGTCCATAATTAGAGGTGCAGAAGCAGCATACTTCGCCGCTCGACCAGCCTGCTCATTTCCTACTAAAACGATATGGCTATCCATAACATTTGAATATTTCCGCCGGGTGATGTAATTGTATTCCTCAATTTGTTGATGGTGCTCCATCTCGAAGTCGAAGGATTCCAAATAGCTTGTAATACAGACAAACTGTCAGTAACAATGACGGTTTTGAGTTTGTTTTTATGGGGAAGATTCGCAGCGTGAAGGATAGCTCTGGCTTCGGCTGTGAAAGTTGAAGTACTTTCGTGAAATATGTGATTGAGAAGAAACTGTCCTGAAGCATCTACCATGGCACAAGCAGGACGCAGACCAAGATTCCAACCGGTACTTGGGGTTTTTCAGCTATTCGATTCCTGAAGACGTAATTTAGAGTATCTTCTTTCTTGGGCGTAGACAGTGGAAGACAGTGTGTTTTCCAACGATAATTGTTGGAAAACGTGCGCCCGAGAATATGGAGCTTCTGCCGATGCGTTGGAGACATTTTTTGACTTAGGAAGGGTATACGGCCAGTCAAAAATACCGTAATATATAGGTTCAGTAGTTTCTTTTTACTTGGATTAGACATAGCATTGACCATTTGGTATGAGATGCGATCTAGCCCAGGTGTCCTCCCCTTCAACTTGACAACTTGCAAGTTCTAAAGTAGATATGCAATTTTCCAGGGACATAGCACATCTGTCAACATTATTTGAAAGAGAAGCTGGAGTCCTTTTATTTTCGATGAAAGCACTGAAAAAGTTGCTGTCAGAGGAGTATTTGGACCACACTTTTGCAAAGTAATTAGAAATCTCATCTGCGTCAGTTAAAGTTCCATTGGGGGTGCAGATGGCAGATATTTCGTTCAAATTTGAAGTCCCATTGGGTCTGTTGATTTTGTCCCAGACAACTTTCATTGACGTATTTCTGTGAATTCTTTTCAAAAAAAGTTCGAAAATAACTGCCTTTGATTTTCGTAATTCCTTCCTGAATAGAGCAATAGCCTTTTTATATAGTAACAACTTATCATGATCAGGACATCTCTTAAAGCGGTGCCATAGATCCATTTTATTTTTCCTCAATAACGAACGCGTGTAGTTCCACCAAGGAAGCCTAACTCCTTTAAAAAAGCTGTTGGATTGGGGAATAGAAAAATGACCAGCCGTACGAATCGCTTTAGACATAATAGCAGCATCATGGTTGCAGTTGCCGTTAAAAGGCTTTGAATTCAGATATGACTCGACCTCTTTGGAAAAAACCTAGCTCGTTTAAAAAAGCTGTTGGATTGGGGAATAGAGAGATAAGCAGCCGTGCGAATCGCTTTAGACATAATAGCAGCATCATGGTTGCAGTTGCCGTTAAAAGGCTTTGTATTCAAATATGACTCGACCTCTTTGGAGTATTTGATCCAATCCGCTTTATCTAGGAGGAATTTGGCCTGTTTTGCTGAAGTAACGGAGGACTTTGAAAGGTTAAGATCGATTACGATTAGAAAGTGATCACTATTATGTAGATCATCAGAAATAGACCTGGAAACCAAAGGAATAAGTGAGGGAGAGCAACATGTTAAGTCAATATGTGAAAAGATGTGATGAGTTGAAAAGTGCGTTGGTTTTTCATTATTTAAAATGCAGAGGTTGCTTTGAAGGAAAGGCTTTTCTAAAACAGTACCACGAGTGTTGTTCACTGTTGAGCCCCACATGGTATGCCAGCTATTAAAGTCGCCGCATATAATTAATAGGGGAGAAAGTACGGAGAATAAATTGTAGAGTTCTTGCTGAGAAAACGATTGCGAAGGTGGGATATAGAGCGAAAGTACTGTAAATTTTATGTTTAGGATTATTTGTATCGCTACGGTTGTATGTTGGAGCTAAAATTTATGCGCTTGTGAGATATACTCACTCGTTGTTTGGAATATAAATTTTGATCAGCATTCGTGAAGTATCCAGTACATGATTTGTGTGGAATAGGATTAAAAGAGCTTCTACAATGGGTTTCTTGAAGGGATATAAAGGTTGTATTAAAATAATTTATGAGTGAACTGAGTTCATCAATGTTATTAATAAGTCCTTCAATGTTCCATTGTAGAATTTTAAAAACTTTGTTTAATTGTAGTGACATTGAAATGAAGTGGTAGGAGGGTTAAGTTTCCATGTCATCGTCTCCGTCGGGAAGGTTGCTATAGGAATTTTGCAAGAACAATTTGTTCTTACCAACAAAATACTTAGGCGGTTGCGTACATTTGAAGTGCAACGAGTGGGCACACGTTACTAGAGTTGAGAGGTGGTGATCCTGGTGAATTTAGTTTATTAGATTTTAGGATACGTGTTGTTGTTTTAGTTTTTTTGATATTTGCTGTTGCTTTGATTTTTTCAATATTATCTTTGGCTGGTGATGGAACTCGTTTCGCAATATGATTTTTGATTGATGGTAGAACACGTTCTTCATAGGAAGGAGTTGGAGTTAAAGGCTTATTAGGCACGATTTGCGAGGCAACAGCAGCGAAGGTATTACTTTTGCTAATTCTTTGGGCTCCAGATGGATTTATTTGCGTCGTGCTTCGCCCATGCTACAGTAATTTTCTGTTTTGATTTTTAGAATTTCCCGCATATGTATAAAACGTGGGCATTATTTGCCGAGTGTTGATCATTGCAATTTATGCAAAAATTACGTGTACAGCTTTTAGCATGTAGAGGAAGACCACCGTTAGCACATGATGGAGCACTGGTGGATCTTTTTGCCGTACGACCCAGGCGTTGGCAGTTTTTGCACCTCATTGGATTTGGAATGAAGAGTTCCACTTTACGTTTATACCACGCCACATCAACTATTCGCGGTAACCGCGGCAATCCTTCCTGTAAGAAAGCGAGTTTTTCCGTCGTCATTTAGTTTGGTGAAATTATAGACATCAGTCACTCCCAGGGAGAACAAGTAAATTCCCATCGCGTAGAATGGATATAGAGTCTATGGATGTTGTAATGCAATCTAGGGCGTTTTTTATACCAAAAGGGCTAATTTGAAAAATTGTTACGCTAGCATCACTGGAAGCAATAACGATATAGTTTTTGTCAATAGGTGTGACGTCACTGATTGGCAACACCGGAAAGTCCGAATTTTTAATTTTTTCCTTTGGGGAGATGTGCCAGCTAATAGAAGAATCTATTCGATTTTTTATCTGGCGGCTCCCGGGATGTTATGGCTTATGGTTGTCTATTATTTAGTTATTTGTTAAGTAGTCACTCACTTTCATTTTCAATATTTTATTTTTATTTTTTTTTTTTGTTTTTCTTTGTGATTTTATTATTTTTTTCTTTTTTATTATATCTAGAGGAAACACGTACGGTGTCCGCGATAATCAGTTTTAGCAAAAAAAACATTGAAAAGACAGGAGCTAAATGCACAACACAAAACCATCAAAACAATTAAAAAATTGCAGACGAAAAGGAAACACGCACTACTCAGAACACAAGTCGATGTCTGCTCTCAATAATAATAAATGTACACTCTTCAGTTCTAGGCATGCCCAACAGAATTACAGTGTTTTGAACTTAACAGCCCCTAACTGTCACAATTTAACTTTTTGTGAGGTACAGTAAGCAAAATAGAATAGGCAACAGGCAACACTCTCCAATTTTGTTTAAATCATAGAACGTAATGTGTTACACTCAGTGTAACTTCACCTGAAGAAACCTGTTACTTCGCAATCTGTTCAAAATTTCTCTTGACGGCAGTTTTGAATCCGTTCAAATTACTCTTCCAAAAAACTTAGAGTCAGCCGAAATTAACACTTTTGCAAAATCCTATGATCCAAAATCACGGTAAAACTCTAACCTATAAACTCGTTTCTGAGACCTTCAAGCTCCCAAGAAAAAATTTGACCTTTATGCCAACCTAAACAATTATAACACTATTATTCAAGCCAAGAAAGTTTTCTACAACGTGTGACATGTGGTTATTTTTTGTAATATTGGTTACAAATACTTTCTGGCAGAACATCGGGTTGTTAATCTCGCTCGTTGATAAATGAATAATTTTGTGGCTAAACTTTTGCCAACGTGTGGCAGAAGGAGATTGGTTTTTGGTTGGCTGAATTGAGTGGTCGTAAAAACAGAGGAAAAGAAAGAGCTGCCAATCGTCGAGCAAGTTAAATTTAAAAAGCTTGGAATAAAAACTCTTGGTTATTGCTGAAAACGTTGAACAGACGTCTACTTAAATATGTGTGTTGTATTTTTCCAGAAAGTTCCACTGCGATTAATGGGGTGAATGGTTTAAAACATTAAAAAAAGTTGAACTGAAGAACTTACAAAAAATTTTATATTTGAGGCCATATTGAATACTTCCTTTATCTATACAAGGAATGATGGCATAAACGAAAAGTCAAAATTGACAAAAATAAAAACAGATTTAAAAATAACAATCTAAAAACCGACTTTATCCACCAAAAATTGTAACTTTTCCCTGTCTGATGGATGATTAACAAATAAGAATACATTGTATTTAAACTCAACAAGATCTAAAGCATTTCTCAATTTATATTGCCGTTAATTTGATGATCCATTTGTAAATAAAGCAAAGAATACATTGTATTAAAATCATGGGGTCGAAGATGATCATAGGTGCGATAGGGTAGAGAAGGGTCCAGGGCTTAAAATCTGCCCGTTCGGTAAGTAGGTTTCGCTCGTCCGTTTGCTCTTATCAGAGTAAAGCGCATGTATTCCTTTCAGTTACAAGTGTCTGCAGAGTGTCCGGGGGACAAAAAATGCAACCCCCCGTTCAATGCCTCAAACTAGCTAGCTCAGGAGAAACACGTCAATACGACTTCAGATCCTCTTAAAATGGCACTTAAATGTGATCCTAAATTATACAATCCGTTGTTCGATGTTTAGACAGATAGCGATTTACAGACGCTCTCAAAACAGCCAAATTTACGCAGCGAATAAAGACCAGTACTGAAAGTTGTAAGTACGGTAACTCCAAGGCTTTTTCGAAATTTATTAAAGAACATCACCAAGTACCGCACAATGGAACTCTGGAATTCTGACAATGTTATTGCCTATCTAAACTTGCCAAAAATTATAGAAAGGCCAAAAATGCCATTATTGCGTTTCATCTTTTCTCTTAGCAATTAACTTTCAAATGTTATTAAGAAGAAAAAACCTAGAACGGTAGGTTGCGATGGTATAAAATACTACAAGATTAGAGCTCTCTGGACACAAAGCTTCAATTCAATTAAAGAATGCTAATGCATGCATGAATGCCTCTGTAGAATATGCTCTGGTACGGCCATCGTTCCCACAATTCTAACTAAATTCAAATTGCCTGGCAAGCTTTCTTTTGCTTTGTGAAACTTATAGTAATTAGCATAGCTAAGTGTGCGAAAGGGTTCCGTTCCAAATTATCAAATTATCAAATTATACTCTTATATATAAATTCCAACAGGTCACACGCATGATAAAGCTTATCTCCATATGATTGGGACTGCAGTTGGTGATCTTTGTGACACATGTAGCTTAAGAGAATCTGTTGGGGACTTGATTTTGAAATGCCATAAATATGATAGCATTAAAAATGGTTTAAGCTTTTTCTGATCCTCTCATCATTGGCTTTCTTTATTAAACAAACGGATATTGAAGTTCGATATAGTATTCAATCAAAAATTATCCATTTATCGCCATTTACAAAATTTTGTTGCCTTTATTTCAGTCATCAGGGCAAAATAATTTTTTGCTTTTCATCACATGCCAATACCATAGAATGATTGTAAGTTCCACCACTTGTTTTGGTTCCTTAAAAAATTTTTTTCTTTAGCATTCCGTATTCCATCTGCAAGGCGTAAGTTTACAACGTTCCTACACAACACCGCATGGAATCGCTACAAAATATTCACCAGCTCGTTGAATATCTACAAATACGTAACGGATCAGAACCACCCTATACCAAACACAAAAAAAAATCGATTTTTCCTTTCATGAAAATTTGCCAAAAAAAACTTACTGCATATCCATATTTTACAAATACACAAAACATCTGGTGAAATAACAAATGTCCGGTTGTTTGCATATAGACAAGGACATAATGGTCCATAACAAAACCAAAGAAATAAACATAGTCACACTTCTGTTACAGACAAAAATAAAAGTAGAGTGTTTGGAATCACATGCACCTGTCGGGTTAGTTACGTATACATTTTTCATACGCAAATAGAAGTATTAAAAACTTACCATGTACTTAGCGTCCCGAGCATCATCGCAATGAACGAATTCTTGCTTGATCAGGTCGATTCCCTCATCGTTCGAATCGCTCTCGACCTTTAAACACTTTTTTTGTCTATCCATCATGACTTTTTCAGGTGTGGCGTCATGGAATTGGCGCCTATTGCAATGCAAGCGGGTATATGTACGATGTAAAGTACCAGCCAACAAAGTTCCTAAACTGGAGAGGCACATGAGCATTAACGGCACGCCAATTAAAGCATACAAAATGGTTGCAACTTTGCCTCCAGCTGTACGCGGTGTCATACTGCCGTGTCCTGTCGTTTTCACAATGGACATATTTAAATATTTGTTGCAAGAGTAGTAAACATTAAAAGAAACGTTAATATAATCATTGTAATTGGTTTCTTTACTTTCTTGTAAGATTTTTGTAGAAAAATAAAATATAAATTTTTTTTATTTTCATCTCCATGCTACTTACCGATTGTTGTTATCACTGTTATTGAATACAGAAGAGCTTCACTGAAAGACCAAGCCATTTGGTTTTCATTGTCGACTGTGTCGAACAATGAATCAAATTGACTTAACGAATTTTCGGATATTTCAGCTGATAAGAGTAAATTGGCTGCACCGTGACGTGTTGCCGCTACTATAGTGCCCTCGAATCGTCTTAATTGTTCATGTACCAGCAAGGTCCAATTGCTTTCATATAGAACATTTAATTTCTCTACAAAATTTGAGCACAAAATAAATGCTATATATATACTGATCTTTTTCATTTCAGTTTATATTGCTAATTACATTCATCAAAGAAAGCATTTTAGATATGTTCGCGGCACTGTTGCACTTGCGAATTATCGATTGTTTTTGCTCATATAAATACACTATTAATGTTAAACAGTTCAACTAATGTTAGGTTTGTTTTAAATTAATGATGAGTGGTCTCTTTCTCACTTGCAAGCATACGGAGGATGAGTTGATTTTCGCATACATGCACATGTATTGTTCAACAACCATAACTTTCGGTATTTTAACCGACAAATATTATCGTTATCATTTCGTTTCCAAACCCAAATAAACCAATCACGCAATCTTCGCATTCGCCTTTCACTTTCGTGTTCTTTTTTCTTACGCAGATATGTCGGACTTTTTTGCCATATTCACAACTGTCACAGACTACGATCCTGATCTGAGCAACACCAATATTGTCGCACTAGTCTAAAGGAGGCTGCCTTAGACACAATTTCGTCATTTAAATCTATTCAGGTACACATTGACCAGATTTTTGGGTTGGTAGTTTCGCTAAGCTGCAAGCTTATGTTAATTTGCTGACAAACTTAAGGCTTATATGCCTTATATGCCTATATAACCATAAAAGAGCAATTTGCTGATGGATACTTGTAACATTTGATTACCACAAGGTTTGATGCACTATCACAAACTAAATAGGGAGAGTCTCCATCAATTGAAACCATTCTGACATGGCTTCCAATGGAGTCGTTTCTGAATAACAAGCGTCGTATTTTGGAAAATATGGAAAGTTATTTCGCAGACAAATTCTCAAACCATCCATTTGACAAAGAAGTTTCTTCACGTGATCTAAATACCCAAACTATGAAAAATGTCATTTCTGGTCATTACCAGCTAAGCCCCATGCAATTCGATAACGCTATCGACATTTTTGTCTATTTCTACAGGATAACCTGCCACTTCTACAACTTCGCAATTCCCACTTTTTCGTCTTTAACAATCACTAATCCACCTCAACCTCAAATTTTTAAATGTGTTGTTGACTACGTCAACAATTCTAGGAAAAAATCGTTATGTTGCCATTCATAACATATCGTGCAGTTTTAGATTCAATATCTCAGCTTAACTTCATCACAACTTATAGTGTCAACTTCAATTAACAATAAGGAAATCATCTGCTACCATTTCTGGCGTAGGATATGGTGCTTTCGTTACAGATAAGTCGACATCATCTCTCAACCGAAATATGAAGATTATTCAATTTCACTATTAGCTGTGCAGCTATATTAGCCTATTATCAGCTGTAAGCTGTAAGGAGCAGAAATGCACCAAAAATTGTGCGGTTGGCGGGTCGCTTATTTCATAAATTAGGCCGTAAGTACATTTGGTTTGGCGTTGCTATATGATGTAGACAGACCTACTTATCAATTAGACAAAAGAGCAGATCCTTTGCAGCTCTATTCGAATTCTTTTAAGCTAGAGTATTAGTTGTAGACTAACGTATTTGTTGACATATAAAAATTTTTAGGGTGAGCAAGAATCTTCTACCGCACTGTCAATTTCAGAAGAGTTTTGCAAACTCAAATTACGCTATAAATTGTTATCAATTCAGTCTCTAAAAGTCCCAATATCAGTTTTACGATTGATGTCATTTTAGTTAATTAAGAGATTGCGAGGAGTCGTGTTGAAGATGATAATCGATGGAAAGCGATCAGCATTAAGGTCATCATTGTTATAAATATCGCAACATCCAGAGCACACCGCAAAACGCAGCAAGTCAGGAATTTTCTTTAGGTCAGATAACAAATATGTGGATCTCCCCCACAATAAACCAACAACAGAATAGTTGTCACGGCGGTTGAATTTGTAAAGTTTACTTTCTTTCGGATTTATTAATCAAGAATTTAACACCGACGCTTGGCATTATATTCACGTCCAACAATAAGTTTTGCACCCAACTGCGTGAGGAAATCGACAAAATTGCTGCATTTTAATGAAAATCGAGCAAGAAAATAAGTCGCGCAAATTGAAATATCAGAGCCTTTCAAATTTACTTAAATAGAAGAAACTTGTAAGGACGATTTTCTGAACACACTCGAGATTTTTTGTATTAAATAGGAAATTTTGCTAGCATCGCGGAAACAGTATGAACGTTAACATCAGAGGATTGGCAATTATTAAATAATGCGCACTGATTTTGAAGTGACAAAGATCTTAAGAAATAAGTCTCTGTTATAAGAAGAATGTCAATAAAATTTGATGAAGGAAAATTGCGACATCATGTGTATAATTGGAAAACCCATTAACATCCCATATAGTGATTCGACGACCAATTTGCAAAACTAAGATTGATATTATACTGGTAAGAGTGTTCATCATCTCAACCGGCTTTCTAAATAGACTCTCAATTTTTGAAAAAGGGTTGGGAGTTTGCAATATATCAGCACATTGGTAATTAGGAGAATTATCACTACTCCGCACCAGTCATACCAGTACTTTATCTGTCAAAGGAGTGTTCTTGTTGATGAAAGGAATAATTATTATTATTATGCTTATTCTGGATTGAGTTGCATGAATTTGAGTCCCGAACTTTTTTTTTTTTAAGAGGCTGCTGGTATAAGCAGCAATTTTTATACAGGGGTTTTGCAAGTAATTAACACATTTTGAAAAGTTGTCGATAAGTTTAATGAGGGATGCATCTAAGTTATCCAAACCACATTTAACACGTTTGACTTGCTTGTGGAAGACGACTTTGTGCGTCCAACACCTTCGCATGGATGATATTGTTGTTTCTGTTTTTAAATGACCTTCGACTCTAACGACAGCACGATTGAAGTATTTCAAGTCGTAAATTTTCTTATTAACTGCACTAGGTTCTACATCTATATAAAACATTGCCAGCAGATGTTTAGTAAATCTACGATAAATGATGGAGGCTTTCCAACACTACATTTTCTGCTCTGTCCTGTTTAGGTTGGTAAGTAGTTGTTCGTCATACAAACAGTATATTAACTTTCTGCACGGTTTTACGTATTTTGCCAACACTTTAAGTTGACCATCTTTCATTGTTTTATAACTAAGCTCACGAGCAGCAATGACATTTGAAAAATTTGCTGTCATCCGTTTTATATCCCGTATACTTGGAATTACAATTTGTGGCGTCTTCAGAGATGTAGCTATGTCCTTATCTTCGTTATTATTATTGCTATCAATAACGTTATTTTCTTCGGATCTTAGCGATTTATAAAATTTATGTCGACAGCTCTTGAATGAATAAAGATTGCTGTTGTGTTATCGCCTTCATTATTATTATCGTTAATAACATTATTTTCATCAGGGGATAATTGTGTGTCCCTAAGTTCGCTTATGTTTTCGTGTTTCGCTTGGTTTGTCTTCACGTTAGCAAGGCGATAAACGGCATCAGGAACGGCCGTCTTAAAAACGTAAACATTGAAAACGTGTTCGCTCTTATTAAAGAATACAACAAACAACAAAATTTTCAATACGTGCCACCTTTCACATAGCTTTCAGACTATTACTATAGGAAAAAAGGAGAATTAACTGCTGGCAAAAATCAAGTGGTATAGAAGTATGATCCCACTTTCCATTCTCAGGAAAGTCCTTGAGAGCATATTATGTTCCGGGATGAAAATAACCACTTCCCGTTAACGGCTACAATATACCGTACGTAGAATGTTTCCACTTTGTAGGCTTCATACTACATAGAAAATTTTCTTTTGTACCTCATGTAGACATGGTCGGCAAACAATGGTTTCAATTAATAAACGCATTGAAATCTATATGTGGCATATCATGGACCGCTAATCCTTTTTATATAATAAAATTATATACCGCGTTAGTGAGACCAATATTAGAATTTGCTATTCACTCTTATCGGGCGCCTCGGAAAGAGAAAAAATTTCTCTTAATAACAGACCGCAAATCTGCTAATGACCGCCGCTAGCAATCGTAAGCAATCAAAAAGTCAGTCGCAGGTGAGTCGAGAGAGATGAGTCAAAAAATTAGAATTGCAATATTCGAACGGACAAGGCAAGAACGAGAATTAAAGCATTCTAAGTTCCTGTAAATTATTTGTAAGTAGATTTCCTAATTATGTAAATAAAACATACACTATCCTAAAAAACCAGATCCGGTGGTACGAACTTTAGTTCGAAAGGAACTGAATATATAACGTAAATTCATTAAAGACGAATTCACGTTACAGTACAATAAGAATACATGACAATTTAAATAATTTTAACAGTTGTAGAAGTGATTCGATGCGTATCCAGAACTCATATTTATTTTCAAACGCTCGCACAAGATGAAGGGACCAAAAATAGAAACATGGCCTAAATGGAATAGTGCTGGGTTAATCTACATATTTGTGTATGTTTTTTTTATATTCATATAAGTGATTTACTCGTAAGCTTTGTGACCATGAAATGAAAATAATGGTATGTTCAGAAGAAGAACTTGGGATGACGATCAAAACAATGCTTCGCGCCATGATAAGCGGTGTAATAATTTAATGTATTATGTGTTGTTCAAATCTACTCTCTCAAATATTTTTAGGTGAAACTGGCTATCTATTAAATAGTTAGTGGGTGACATCGTGGAAAAGACCAAACAATCGGAATGAAAAAAAATACAATGATATTCTTTGCAAGGCAACCAATATGGTTTGGAAATGCATTGCTTTATATAAGAGTTAATGTTACCTACTTACTATATCACTAAAATCTTATTTATTTATTTATTCTACTTATACATGAAACTCAACTAAAACAAATGACAGTTGAGTTCAATTGACTCTTAAACTAAATCTTAAATTAATTAATATTAAAACTTAGTATAAGTGTAATAAAACAAACAAGAAGCAAAAAAAGAAAAAAAGCATGTACACAACTTGCACAGAGCCGCAACCGGTACAGGTCCAAATTGCAAATAAATCCCTAAGCCATGGTAAACATGCGTAAGCTTGGCAACCGATAATAGTTAACAGCAATTAATTTTCGAATCATAATGACTATTTATTGTTAAAAGCTAGATCAGGTATGACAGGGGTAAATCACGTGTATTAAGCAATGTTGCCCTAATGGAGTTTAAAGAGTCCGATAATGAGAATAAGTGATTGACGTCATTTAGATTCTTGCAAACAACTCTGAGCGGGTTAAACGCCTCATAATTATTTTTACATTGAGTAAGCTTAACCAAGATAAAGTGCCTAGAGAAGCGGTTAGGGACATTAAAGTTTATTTCTCCAAGCACCATTTATTACTTTGATTACGAAGGAAACGCCAAGAACAAATCGACGTTTCTCAAGAGACGGTAAGGAAAACAGAAGAAACCTATTTTCACAGGGGAGAAGAGAGGCAATCGAATCCAAATTCCTCAGGGTAAACAGCAACAATTGCTTTTGATGAGATTCAATTGAATCTACATAGCGCCTATATGAAGGAGACCACACAACAGAGGCATAGTCGAGTGTAGGTCTAACCAAACACATGTACAGCCTTTTGGAAATATAAGGATCATCAAGCTCTTTGGACCACCTCTTTATAAAACCAAGCGCGGACCTAGCTTTGCTTAACGAGAGCTCAATATGCAAGTTAAAGCGCAACTTATTGTCAAAGAGAACGCTTAAGTCTGCGAACGAATCGACGTCCTCCAACTTGTACAAATCTATGAAATACTGGGTAATGAATGACTTCCTTCTTGAGAAAGAAAGCTTCTTACATTTATTTAGGTTTAGCGTCATATGATTCAAAGAGCACCACGCAACCAAGTTATTCAAGTCAATTTGAAGCTGATCACAAGTAAACTCTAACAAATTGGTGACCGTAGAACGCCCTTTCCGAAAGCCATGCTGGTGTGAAAAAATATACGAATTAATAACGAAGGCCAAATGCTGATTCACAATTCGCTCGAACAGCTTAGACAAGACATTCAATTTGGCGATGCCTCTTTAGTTCTCAACAAATTGTCTACTTCCACTTTTGTGAATAGGAGTAAGGAAACTATTCTTCCAATACAAAGGGAAAACACCTAACTTCAAAGACTGCTTGAAAATCTTTGAGATAACACCATATAACTCAATAGCGCAAGACTTAAGTACACATGATGGAATTCCATCAGGTCCAGGTGCACAACTGTATTTTGGAGAACTCAACCCTTTAAAAACGTCATCTTCAGAAATAACCAAATTAGGTATTGAAACCAAGTTAGTTATAGGATATGGATAGTTTGGTGATAAATCGAAATTTGCAGTCGAAAAGTTTCGTCGGAACTACTCAGCAAACAGATTTGAGATTTCAAAATCATCCGAGGAATCAGAGCCATTAAAAAAAACGTGTGAGGAATGTGTGGAAATTTTTCTTTTTGAATTAACAAATTTAAAAAAGTATAAGATTAGCGAACAGAGAGAATGTATCAAGTCTGTTTATTTTCCAATAATTTTATGTTTGTATGCTTCCATTACATAACGTTATTTGCTTTAACAAATAATAAGACTAATACCAATAAATTTGAAGTAATTTAATGTACATTTACTATGTATATTTGCCGATTATTTCTCCCATAAGTAGCTAAAAAAAAAAAAAGGAATTTAAGCAAAGCTTAACAATTCTTCTAACTGAACTAGAATAAAAAAACTGCTTAAGTTGTAGAAAGACGGCTCAAAAAATTGTCGACAATCTTGCATTAAAGCATTTTCTTCCCGTTACATTAAATCCTACTGATGTGAAGTTAGCCCACTGTACCTAGCCCACAAGACAAAATTGTGGGCTATCTTCACACTTGGTTCGTGCCTCCGCAGGGCATAGGCTTAGAATATACGCCGTCACACCCAAAAGTCATAGACTGAGTTTTTACCGATATAAAAAATAAGAAAGAGAAAGCAGGCAGTCAAGCGCACAGAAACATTTTTGCCATAGCATACATTTTATTAGCCTATAGAATGTTTTGAATAAAATTGTACGCGATTCATATTTAGAAAAATGGCGACAACTCAATAACATGCATATAACTTCTTAAGCAAGTGCATGGAAAAACGCGTTTGTAAGCATTTTGTTAAGCATTTCTTCATAGATTGAATTTTCCAGAATTGATTTATGGGCGACTAATCTATATTTATAATCTATAAATTTTCTATAATTTAAATTTTATTTATACATAATACATTTGTAGAAGGTATTTGAAAATGTGTGTAACTTATATAAATTGCATAGACATTTTTTATAGGATATACCTAATATATTTTGTATGTTTTCTTTTTTTTTTGTCCTCACATAAGCATAAACATGTTGATAGATGACCATCTAAACTAAATATCATTAATATATTTTTATAAAATATTTTTCACGTCATTCACTCATTTACAAATGAATTAAACAAACATATCAATAAAAAACCAATGCGCTTGCATGAAGTTTTTCGAATTTCTTCGAATGCCTATTATTTTTACTCATTTTTTCAATTGTCTTCTTGGGTTATTTTATTTCCGCCAAAGTATCAAAAATTTTCAAATTTCAATTATTTATTATATTGTGAAACATTTTTTTGAGAATGAATTATGACGAATAAAAAGCATGAAGACCACATAATTTAATTTGTATTCAAATCTTTCTAGAAATAAAGCAATAACAAGAAAGGTTTACATTAAGTTTATTGCAAGTGATGATTTGTCTGAAAGCGCAAATATCAATAATTTAATATATAACGGGCACTGTTACGAGTTACAGATATTTGCCACTCAGTTTATGATATCCAGTGTTCATTAGTTCATAGTTCACTAAACATATATGTTTTTGATCAAATTTCTAAATTTACTCTTGAAATTTAAATAGAAACAATTTAGAAAGTTATATTCGGGTGGGGGCGAATCTCGCACACCCACCACCTTTATAATTCTTAATGCCCACGGAGAAAATTTATCCAAAATATCGGGACGTGCATCACAATTAATTTAGAATTAATGCACTTACCTTCCTCTCGCCTCCTCTACAAAATATAACCCTCTAAAGTAAGCTGTCGGAGCCGGCCTTTAATTCCAAAATATTTTACAGACTCATGAATGAGCACACTTATGATAAAGTGTATTTCAAAAAGGTTCATGTCATACTGAACGATATTTGTGAAACCTGTAATACTAACGAATGTACTATGTAGCTCATCTAGGGATGTCAAAGGTTTAAGAATGTTAGGAGCTCTTTTAGATTTCTCAATTTATATGATGGTCCCTTTGATCATGTTAGCATATCCATTCTAAGAATAATTATCTGTAATGATGACGTCTTACAACCACAATGATGCTTGCAGTATAGTCGTACGCCAGACCTGGATGGGCTTCCCTCGTATGTTTTTAAAAAATGCGTAGGTGAACTGCTTCGGCAAAAAAAAATTTATTTTGAATTTTTATCAACATAATTTGCATCAGTACTCTACGACTAAACTCGAAGATAAACGTGATGAGGACAAATATTTAAAAACCCTGTATGAATTGTATTCAAGGTAGCCGTTGAAAGAATTAAATAATATTTTCATTCGTAATTTTAATGCTTTCTTCCCGAACGCTCAAGCTTTCTTGTGATCTCCACATTTATATGTCTGCGATAGATGATGATCTTTTGAATAAGTTGACACAACAGATTTTTCAAATGCACCACATTTCTGTCAAATTTTTCATCTTCATAATTGGGAACTTCTTCCGATGCTACACTCATTAGCATATGAAAAGGATCCTCATCGTTAATTTCATTGAACTCATCATCAGATTCTCTTTTGCTGGGCAAAGAACTGGAGGGAATCAAGCCATCCTCTAAAAAGTGATATCGTTGTTTCGCCTTAGTTTGACTTTCTATTTTCACTAGAAATGTTTCGCTCAGCTGCCGTTGAGCTTCTTCCACACTTTCATAAAACTCATGAAAATCGGAGACTTTAAACCAACATGTATTGCAAATAACTGTAGTTCTTCTTTGACTTTTTTGTATTTGTTAGCGAACTTTATATTACCCAAGTGTAGAAAACTAGAAAATGTGCGGAGGAGCTGACGCGTTCATTCTTTGACACCAGTTCATTTTCTTTGTGACTCTCCTTTGCTTGCCTTTTGAGAAACCGCTTTTGAAAATTTATCAACGCTCAATCGATGGCAGAGAGTCAAAATGATTCATCACGAAATGTCTATTCGATGGAAACAACAATATCTTAAGTCAATCCACAAACGCACCTAAGGGTATGTTAGTGATTAAGACTGTAGCTCCACATTATTAAGATAATATGGGCGCACTTCTAGAGAAAGAACAGCAGCAGTTGTGAAAATTTAGCTATTTACTATGATATTTTTTATAAATTGATCGCAACCAGAAAATTATGTACACCAAAGATTTTTATAAGAAATAATGACGAAAGATCACATCACATGTTTCGTTTGTTAATCATATTTTTTCTGCAACTGAAAAATTTTGGGATAGTTCTTATTTCCCTTTTTAACAAATTTCCTAATAAGGATTCCCTTTTGTTTAGAATGGAGAGAGCACAGAGTTGTTTTCAATTCAAAATGAGGTACAGCGAATTCAGGGAGGTACAGCGAATTCAAAAGAAAACATATGAAATTGTTTACAAATCAAAGAGATGTAATTTGTAATGTAATCTTAAACGTACATGTTCAATAAAGACAAAAATATTATGCGTATAAAATCGAACATATCATTAGCAGCTAAAGTAAAAGGGTGTTGTATCGAACATTTCGTTAGCAACATTATTGCAACATTTTGCCTTTGGGTCTTGTGTATATGGAGCGGGCCGGTTTTTGGCGAATTTCGAGATGATGGCCCGGGGCCAGGGTAATGAAATTAGGTTTTTCTGATGGGTTTTAGCATTTTTTACGACATATCAAAAATCTGTCGTCTAAAAATGATTATAACACCATTTTAACATTGCATTCTTTCAGTATTTGTAAAGTACTTGCAACGTACGTGAGATTTACTAGCAATAACTAAGCATTTTTGGCTTTGCGTTCGTAATTAGTGGCTTAGTAGTACATGGGCACGTTTGCTAAGATTAATAACTAATTTTAATACTCAGTTTACTTTATTGTATATTTCGCACTAAATTGTAACTTAGCAAAGATATTTTTAGTGAATGCACGAACCATACAAATGTGGGTTATTTTGGGGGGCTATCTTCACTTCAGTTAAATCCTCGTGTTAATTGTAATCGTCATTAGATTTTGAACTTGTATAACTAATCAGTGTGTACAACTTTCAGATACTTGATTACGTAACCTGCAGAGCTTAGAGTACAAAATCCGTTTGAAAAATATGCATCGATAGGTTTGTTGTAGAATTATTATTCCACTCTATAAGTTAGTTTCGACACCACAAACTCGCGGTCTGAATTAAAGCAAATAAAACTGACAAAACTGTGCCCAATGCAAAGACTGCATTGGTAACCTTCGAATGTTTGGCGACTTATTGAGAAATAGGGGATTGTAGCAGTTCACTTTCTTTCGGAAAAACCGTGCTGACTAGTGGACAAAACACTTCTTAAAGATTGTGTAATCCTTCTATACCTTTAAACACCATTTCTGTAAAGTGGGACGATGAAACTACATTTGAAGATTCGGGAAAAGTATTCTATCTTGAGACTTTTATTAAAAGTTTTCGTCAGCAGTATTGCAACCATATCCGCACAGTCGTGAATAATACAAGTGGGTAACCTATAAAGTATAAAGAATTTAACTTTCCATTATACTATATTTTATTCCGCTCGACTGCGTTCGATCCTTTCTTGAGAAGTTGTAAACATTTAAACTTAAGCAAACATGATTTGAACGACTACTAGTTTCTTAAACAAATTGGAAATCAAAAAATTTGAAATAACACTAGCGAGAATTGTAGTAACAGTGCGTATAAAATTTGGAAAATGTTAAAAACTAATTAGTAGTAGATTGTCTTCACAGTTATATCCTTTAGTGTAAATCTAATTACTGGTCTGCATTTGCGTAGATTCACTCCTTTTGCAGGAAGGCAGGTTTAAATCAATCGTCCGTCTTTTGTGCGAAATATTTTGAATTTCTTTTTAAGGCAAAGAATAGTTTTGTCTATTTTCGTTGAGTAGATTGACACACTTTACCCAAAAATGGAAACGTGGATTCAACACAACAAAAACTGAAAGCCAAAATTTGGTGAATTTTTCTGATCTTTTATTATAACAAATTGCTGCTTATATTATATAATGCTAACAAAATAGTGCACAATAAGCAAATATAAAATGTTGTGAAATTAATGCTCTTATCCAATCAGGTAAGTGGAGCGGGTAAAAGTGCAAGTATGCAAAAAAAGCGTTTGTTAAAAATACCCGCTTGACCAATAAGAAAAAGGTGTTTAATGAACAAACTATATTACACTGAACAAAAAAATTGTGTGAAATATACTTATGTCTATGTTAAGAGAATTTAAACATTTCCTAAACAAAACGTCATAAAAAAGCAAGAAAAATGGTGCACCCCTTGTTGCATTTAACAAAGGAAAAGAACTCAATTAAGCTTGTTTGCATTGTCATGGATGTCGCCATGTATCCGGGCTTTAAATTTTCCAAAAACGCATATTCTGCTAAAGTCTTTGTTGGCTGATAAGAAATTTATTGATTAACTTTTAAGCAAAATTAGGAAGAGCGAATATAAATAACAACGAAGAGCACAATTTTTTTACCAACTTTTAAGAAATTTTTCCAACTTTTAAGCAAAATTAGGAAGAGCGAATATAAATAACAACGAAGAGCAAAATTTTTTTGCCAACTCTTAAGAAATTTTTCCAACTTTTAAGCAAATTTACATTTTTCGATTTTAATTTTACGGATTTACATGGAAGAACGTCTTAGAAATTAATCTGAGTATTTCTTAGAAGCAAAAATTCTGATGTGATACTGCCATTGTCCTGCGCTCCTTGTTTATGAGGTTTTCATAGAGAAGTTTCCGTTTTTACATATCCTGAAAAAAATCGGGCATCTGGACAAATTTTGGTCAAAAATTTAAAAATAGTAGCAATTTGGTATTTGATATCCACATTGACCAGAGCCATATTTAAATGTTCTTTATATTACCTTCCAATTAACTAAAAAGTATTGATTTTCATAAATATACGTTATTAGTATAATTTTGTACCCTCACCCGTTATTGTCCAGAGCTCTTTCAAGCATTCCTCGCGACTTCTTGTTATTAAAGCTGTTTTGCTGACATTTTCCGATGTTTCTATTAATGGAAATATCGTAGCGCCCATTATGGAATATATTATGACCATTGCCACCAAACCGGGTGTTGAAAATATTAGCTTAATCAAACGGCTCACGCATTTTTCCTCTCTCTCAACAATATCACCAAAATGATAATTCGTCGTTGTTAAGTCTATTTCTGGTGCTTTCTTCAGATTTTGGGAATAGATATTCCCATTCTGATTTTCACGGCTATATTTTTGCGAATGCTGATCAGGAATCTTGTGCTTTTTATCTTTTCTTCTGTCACTGCCTGTAGGATGTTTTGAAATTTTTGATGCTCGATTAACTGAAGGTGATGACATTCGTTGCTGTTTATCCACCATCAAGTCAGAAGTTGCCTTTTCATCGCCCGACATTTTAACTGACCGGTTAGCTTGAGGGTTTCTTTCGTGAATGAATATTCTGCGTTATACATTCAGGAACTAATAATTTGGCAGATCGCTTCCCTTTTGCCGTTCAGTTGCAGCGAACGGCTTAACTGAAAGTTTCCTTCAATTTGCCGATGCTCATTAATTTTTTCTTGTAATTCCTCCTTTTTACTTTAGCGCACTGGAGTTTTTGCCGTTCTCCTTTGCCATATTAATTGCATTCGATTTAACATATTTTCACCTGCAACTGAAAAATGATTGTTATGAATATTTATATATATGCATGACTATCATTTAACACACATGCATATGTTGCTGTTGCGTTGTTAAATGAATAGAAAACAATGTCTGAATCTATACATCTATACATGCGTTGTTGAATGAATAGAAAGCAATGTCTGAACCTATCCGTCATGACGTCCAAATATATTTTGATTGCGTAACTTATAGTATATTCTTTAATAATAGGAATTATAAACGTCTATTGATTCTCTATTTGCATTTCTTCCCTTTAGACGTTTTTGGATGCACTCTACTATGCGGATGTGCAACATGAGTACACTCCAGCATATATTTACAAAACTATTAGCAAGCACGCGCAGAAAAACTCAACGCGGGTTGAAACATTCACATTAAAGAAAAAAAAAAAAAGACAAAGCAATTATATTCAGCTAACGTCGAATCTAAAAAATCTAAAGAGGCGAAAAAAATTAAACTTCCAAACTCTACAATATTGACTTTTCCATTTTTGCGTACGTGCTGTAAGGCTGTCTACACGCTGATATTTTTGTCGCTGCTTCCGTTGCATAATATCAGCTGCATGAATGCTTTTTCGTCAGTTTTTTTACTTGAAAAAGGCTTTTATTGAGACAAATTTGTCAAACGTATATTAATCAAAATATTTTCCATCATTTTTTTTCTTCCTCCTATCTTCCTGGCAACATGGCGATACTGTGTCGAAATAACGCTATTGGTTTAACAATGATCTACTCATCGACCTATTTTCGCAGTTCTTCCGCATTTCGAAACCACGTCAGATGAGTAAGCTGGTTGCAGCAGAACCTCTCAGTCGAGCTGCGACAGTGTATTCTTGGCAACAATTACAACGTATGGTCGAGCGTGTATTCTTGGCAACAATTACAACGTATGGTCGAGCGTTGCCATGCACTAGGATGACTTTGCGTTTGTTAACTGCTATTGCTGGTCTTCGTTGCAACAATACATCGTTTAATTCGTGCAATTGACGTTTGTACACATCTGCAAGAATCGTTTCATTCGTTTTTACGAGCTCGTAAGGCACAACCCCCTGGTAACGGTCACGAATATTCCGGTTCGGTGTCGATATGAATGGTTCTTTTGGACTAACCCATCACTTTTCACCACCAGTCACAAGATGCTAGTGAAAAGTGTCGTTTTTTTTGTGTGGCAAGCAATGAAACCGTTCGAAATAGCATATTCAGTCAATTTGTGTGGTAGCCATTTTCCATTCTTTTTGATCTTTTTAATCATATCTAAACAGTTGATTCATCAATCGCTAAGATGTTCGAAAGTTCTTTGATAGTTTGTGCTGGGTTTTCGTCCAATAAGTCTTGCAATTCATTGTCTTCAAACTTTTTTGATCCTCCAGGCCGTTTTTTGCCATGGACCAATCTTAAGCCGTTAAGCCAATTTTAAGCCGTTGAAACGACAATTATGATATGATGGAGTGGCATTACTATCGGCTTCTAAAAGTGTTTGATGAACTTCGACAGGTGATTTCTTCAAATCAAACAACAACATTAATATTTGTCGAAAATGCAATTTTGACCGGTGGGTGATTAACGTCTATATACACTGACTAACTCAATAATACTAAATGGAAAACAGTTATTTTATGCAGAGAAAATCAAAATCATTGAATTTAACCGTTGAGTATACTAGTATGTCGCATTACTTTATCATTTTCGCCAATAGACGTCGCTGATTAAAATAAATGCAAGCGCCTATTACTTTATAAGTAACAGCAAAAAGTCCATTTAAGAAGCGATTTAGACCATTTTCCATACCAGCTTGCATCCAAGAACTTCCAACGATTTTACTAAATTTGAAGCCGACACCTTAACTTCCGTTATCAGAACAATGTTTGCAAAAAACATTACATCACAGAGAAGAAGCTTAACTCTTAAAGAACGTATGTAACTTACAGGGTCTTCGTAGTTTCTTTCTTTACATTACAGCAAGCAAATTAATCGTTTCATTGTTCATAAGATAATATTATTCATAGTAAATTTTCATAGTAATGAAATAACATTAAATTCGTTATATAACTTTGTATGGATAAAGTTGTAGGATGTTTTTGCACATCAATTCATTTTTTTATGAAAATTATTCTTTACACTCTAATTCTTCATGGGTCATTGGCTGCAAAGGCAGCAAACGTTTGCCGCCACCATGAGTGTATTGATGCTTAGCAGCTCTTGCTGATTCATTCGCTTATTACTTAAAACTGTGCACATTTGTGTTTAAAAAATTTGTTGAATTTGCCGCTGATGTTGGTGTTGACTATGATTGGAAAGTTGTACTAATAAACCGTGTTTCGAAATTTCATCTTTTACCAAAGCGATTAGAAGCCCAAACAGCTTCTGAACGACTCAAAAATCTTTCAGTTACAATGCAGTGGAGAGGGTAGCTTGCTGTTAATGCCACAAAAATATTTATAGTATTTACTATACACTTCATGCACGGTCGTTTGTAAGTGCATAATGCTTGCTTATTATATCGTACACCGCTTGTGGTGCAAGGGTAGATTAAGCTTGTGCAAGTGTATGTATAGGGAAAAATGTTTATTTACAAAAAAACATTTGATAGTTAATCGAAATTTACACAGTGAGCTTATATTATATTAAATAACAAGCTTTATAACAGGTGCTTGCATGCATTTTGATCATCGACATCCATTAAATTCGATAATTTGGACTTTTCTCTATATAAAATAACAGTTTTCCATTTAATGTTGTTGAGTTTTTCATCGTTCATTCATCATTGGGGCATTCTTGGAATGCTCAAAATCGGGAAAGATCAAAAAGGAGGGAAAATGGCTACCATACGAATTGAATAAAAGTGCCTTTTCGAACCGTTTCAATGTCACGGTTTTATTGTTTGACAGACAAAAAGGGAAGAGTTTTATGTGGCGTATTGTGACTGGCAATGAAAAGTGTTTCAACTACGACTATCCCAAGCACAAAAGTCGTGAGTTTGTAATGTACATATACTTTTCTTTAAAATAATAGTTACAAATCGAATTTATTATTAACAATGGCATTTTCCAATGATTTTATTCGTTTTTGTTATTGTCATACTTTTAGTTATAAGAATTATATATAAGCCCCGACTAAAAAATAAGAAGGGAACATTAATTCAACAATCACATTAAAAGAATAGTGAATTCATTTTTTAAAGAATATTCTTCTATTCTTCTGCTGATATTTCGTCGCATTCATTCTGACATTTTTCATCTTCACAAGGTGACTTTGTAGCAGTTCTAGACAGCCTCATATCATACTTGTGTAGTAATTTGTTAACAAAATTCCTTTGTCAAATGCTCATCGCTCATCTCCGTTTCAAAAATTTTTTCAGTTGCTCCTTTATTAGGATACCCGAAATGTATTAAATATAAACAATATGTAGTATAAACGGTGGTTATATTTGCTGGCTATGAGTATATCATCCACATATGCTGCTATTAAATCAATTTCATTGTTATCTGACGTTTTGTAGTAAAAACATTCATTTGTGCAGGATATGAATCCTACAGACTTTAACACGCCATCTAATATAGCATTCCATTCTCTTCCTGATTGCTTTAACCTATATAGTGATGTTTTGAATTTTGCAACTTTTTTAGGATGTTCTCCACCAACAAAGCAGTCAGATTGAGTCACGTTAATTTCTTCTTTTAAATAGCCATTTAAACAAACAGTACAAATGTCTGTTTAGTGTAAACGTACATTAGTTTTAACTGCCAACGCAAAAGACAGTCTAATTTTAGATTACCTTTCCGGGGTCAAAACTATATGTTTGAGTATAGGCTTTCGCAAGGAGCAGAGCTTTATAGGCCTCTGGTTAACCTTGCTAATCCTTGCTTTATGCGAGTATTAACTAAAGTCCACGTGCGTTTTTTTCCGTATCGTATCCTCTTTTGCTAGCTTTTAGCCTTTTAGTTGATTTTCTATTCTCCCTTGCTCCTTTTACAATGTGTGGGGTATACTCAATGAGCTCATTTTCTACGGTACTCACTGTGTTGTACACTTTTCTAGGCAACTCAGTTTTCCAGTACGTGAACATCTTGGTCTCAGTGAAGCTATATTTCGAGGTACTACTTTTTCATCACTTTTCGCACTTTTGTAATCGTTATCTTGTCTACCACGAATTTCTATATTTGCATCTTTATTATTTTAATTAATTCTCGTCTTCATTGTTTAAATCTTTTTCAAAGATATAACGTATCTTCCAACTATATATATAATTAGCTTAGTATTTTCGTCATAATGCCTATATGCTTTCGATTGTTCTGAATAGTCGACCAATACACAATGTTTACCTTTCCGAAAAAATTTTGATTTTATTTGTTTGACCATCACAACAGCATTGCTGCCAAAAGTTCGAGAATACTTTACTTTACTTTACTTTACATTTACATTTTAAGAATTACTTTACATTTGCGCAACTTCCGTACCACACTTCATAAACAATGGCGTTGTTTAGCAGTTTTGTTGGGAACGGATTATACATCTAAGCTGTTCTGAATGCAACTTCAGCACATAGACATTATACCCCTTTATTATCCTCTACTAACGGGATATTTCAAGTACGGTTCGATTTGCTCGTTCTGCCCTGCAATTCTGTTGAGATGTACACATAATCGTCAATTCATGTTTATGCTATTTGTGTTTAAAGACTCGCGAAACTTTTTATTGATATATTCTTTGCCATTATCGTTGCGCAGACTTTTTCGTTTTCCAGTGCGCTATTCAGCCATTTCTGTGTGTAGCTTAAATAACTCGAACGATTTGGTTTATGCTTCAAGAAATAAATAAAATGTTTTGGAAAATCATCAATGAATGTAATGAAATATGGTCAATCTCCAAGAGACTTTCCCTCTGTTGGGCCACAACTATTTGTGTGAAAAACTTCTAATACAGAATTTGTTTTTATATCTGAATTGACTTTAAAGGGCTTGTTGGAAAGTTTACATAAGCCACAAGTTGTGCATTCATAGTAACCTTTCGTATTTGCACCAATACGTTCAACCATGTTGTTCATTTTTAAAGTATGTGGATCCTTAGAAATAGGATGTCCAAATCTTGAAAGACTTCTGAAATATTTCAGCGTTTATCAAATTTAACAAAAAGTATGACGTTTTGTAAAATAGCTCCAAACATGAACTTAAAGTGCCTTTTAACGATAGCAAGTAAATAAACCTTCGCGTACCATCTTGCTCACCGATAAAATATTTGAATGTAGTTTCGGTACAAAAAGCACGTTATGTAAAGCAATATCGATAGCGCCATGTTTTATTTCTATTTTGCCTGTAGCAATTGTTTTGTCACCTGTTTCAAGCACGACTTCTTAAGCAAGATTTTTCAAATTTAAAAAGTTACCGTATACTTGAAACATATGAGACGATGTGTCGCTATCAATGATTCGCTGGCTACTGCTTCAATTCGATGTATTACTGACGCCCATTGCAAGTGAAAGGCGACTTACGTTTTTGTCACGTTTACATTCTGATTTTATATGTCCTCTCTTTCCACATCGATAACATTTAAAGTCGAAAGTTTTCGCTTGTTTCTACTTATTTTGATACATTTTTAACAAGCTGTCCGGTTAATTTCTCATTTCTGATTACATATGGCTTTAATTAGGTTTCATTTTCGAGTTTCGACTTTTGTGATGCTGTATGCACAAGAGGTGCGAGAAGTGCTCTCAGTTTGATCTGGCGTAAGCAAAATTGCTCAGGCGTTGCGTTAGTATTGATTGTTTCGAGTTAATATTGGTTAGAGATGCGTTTATAAGAAAAAACAGCTGTAATTTGGTAATAGAATAAATTACAAACAACATTTTTTACTGCCTGAATCACAACAAAAAATTTAAAATTTGTGAAATATAAGTAAATTAATTTTTTTTCTGTTTTTTACTCCAATTGTTTAATTAGTATTCTTCATTCGCCAGAGCTTGTAATCAACTGTGTACCATCAATCATATACACGCCACACCATCATATATCGTCGTTATCGCGAAAAGGATCAACAAATAATAGAAATAATAGAAATTTACTGGCTATATTGGTCTTATCGCCAACAGGCCTAATCCATTTTATCAAACAAAGCAAAAAAAATGTTGTTAACTAATCAAGTAGAAAAATATATACACATGTAGTAAAGAATATAACCATGGAGTCGTTCCTTTGCTCATATTATGTTATTTGGCAGTAGAGGAATATCGAGATTGGCGGAAAAGGAATCACGTAAGACACAGAAAGATTCTGCGGGACCCTTCAAATCCTCTTACGTTAGCCGAAATTGTGTAAATAAATGATTTTATACATTTGCCAATAACGCAAATCGAAATATACATAGTGTTAAATAGATTTTTGCCAAAGGCTCGCGTGCCAAAAGAGTCTTTGGATAGATTTTAGGAAATGTTGGTGCGAGTAACTTGTGCTTTTCAGGTTCTTGTGACGCGCTGTTGTATATTAATTCATGATTGAAATATTCCTGATATTTATTGAAGTGATCAGATGGGTAGACGGAATCCACATTTATTTTCGTTATCCGCACAAATTGAGTTTTCTTTTAACTCGTATAAAATACCACAAAGTTGATTGATTTGTTCAGCTAAACTTTGACTACTGTCAAACTGGAATCGTACCAACCTTTCGAATAGGTTGACCTTCCTAGCTGGTTTTTTTGCTTGGTATAAATTTTTGAATATTTTTTACGCTTCACTTGCCTTTACAAATTTCTTTACATAGGTTAATTCCCTTGAGTTCGGGCTATTTACTGCCTTCAGGACATTTATTGCCCACTTCGCCTGTTCTCGGACTTGAAATAGACCCACTTTTTATTATACCGATCGATTCAAAAGCGACTTAAGGTTGGCTGTCCATCTTACTTGCTTGTGTTCGATTTCTACAAAGGCGGACCACTTTTTCGATCACATCCCATATAACGCCTGATTTTGGAAAGTCGTTATATGAATAACTGTAAGATGCTATAGGTAGAGTGGGTCGTATCCCACTATATTGTTTTCAGTTATTGCTGATAAGATTGTTCGAACAACAAATTCATGAGATTTTCACCATTGTAAATAGGAGCTTGGTTAAATGGCACGAAATATTACTACTACTGCTATTTTATATGTGTAATATGCATATGGATAATGGAAATTTCATATTAACCAGATTTAACTTGGTTACATTATTACTGATTGTGTTATTGTGTTACTATTGTGATTATTTTCTACACTAGAAACACGATAGAAAAATATTTACATTTCTCTAAACGCACTGCACTTTTTTTCGATGGTTCTATTTGCGTAGTTTATATTTTGTTATTTTTATGTTTTTGTTGTCGATTTTTGGCAATGTGCAACTACCGCTCACTTATTGATGTTGCATACAAAGCACTTACGACCTTCACTATGAACATGTGTAAAATTTGTGGGTGCTAATCACATATCTGAAAGTTAACTTTCGTTTGGAAATAAACCGATAATTGATAAAAGTTTTCGATGCATTTATATGCAAGATTGATATCTTCCACTTTAATAAAAATAATTGTTAACATTAAGTTGCTATTGGTTTTCACTTAGCTAATTATGGGAAAGATATTCAATGAACATACATATCATTGTCATTATTTAATTAACCCCTACAATAGGTGTATAGTACCAGCATACACCAAAAATACCAGCCAAAATGTGGTAATAATGAAGGCATTATGAAGAAAAAGAACTCAAGACGCATCAAAGTGATTAGCCATTTTATTATATTTTTATATTTTCTTGAGTAATTCCTTGCATATAAGATTTTAAATTACATACTAAGACTTACTAGAGAAATGTAAGCATTTTTCAATTTGGTTGCATTAGCTCTTTTTAATATTCAATGGTTGCGATTGCACGGCAGCTCCCAAGAAACAATGAAAGCTAAAAAAATTGGGATGATATAAGATGTAAATTAAATTCAATGAGTTGCCCCAACAAAGCAGCGACAGGTTGGCGGAAAGTAAGTTAATCATGATGTCCATTCCGATTTATTTTTTATTTATTTTTTTTATTTTTTATTTATAGTTTTTGTTTTCGATATGTATCGAACGAAAAAGAAGATAACAGAAAATCTTTCAAGCAAACTGGAGGAGGGCCAAAGGCCAATTGAATTGTCGAGGAGGAACGAATTGCAGAGTTAGCAAATTTCGAGCAGCAGTCGAGGGAGTTAAAGCGCACTGAAATTTGACGATCTCTCAATCTCTCCATAGTGGTGCATTTAGAAGCTCCAGTGTAAAAGATGTACCCTCTGAGGAAGATATGCAGGCTACTGCTAAGACGCGTAAGTAAGTACACGCGTCGTTATTAATTTTTTAAAACATTTACATTCTTTTCGTTGCGTGCAGCGGGAAAAATGAATATCAAGAAAAGAAGGCGCTATTCGGCACACACGATCTGTTTAAGAAGTAAATCGATAATGAAAGATGCCAACAAGATATGCAACAATTAAAAAGGAGCAAAAGCAACTATTAAGGGAGAAAACCGAAGATATAGAGAAAAACAAAAACATAAGACGACTTTCACGTACGCAATTACCTCGCTGGCTACTCTTGTTAATTACTCTTCTCTTTTAGAGTTTTCAACTGTTATGCAGACAAAAGAATAGTGATGTTTGCAACAATTCTTGCAATTGCGAAAAACTTTTAATTTCATTAAAAACATTAAATGCTTCAGTTATTGTTATTAAACTTTTAACATTACTTCAAAGCTGTCAAATAACAGTAAGTAATTTTCGTCACCAAATGGCGCTTCCCATAAGCGATATTTAATAGATTTTAGAATCTTTTGAGATTCTCCATACAACTTCAATCATGAAATTACCCACGAGAGACTAGACGCATTGACCAATAAATGTCAGGCTTTTTCACCTAGAGAAATTCGGAATGTGATGAGATTTTAATCGATTTAATTTTTCGAATATATCTTGGGATGGGTTTTAGGAAAAATTTTGTGTAAGAAAGCGAAATTCGTAAGAAATAGTTATTATTTAGACTTTTGCAAAGGGCGTTGAATGGGTTGAAAGGCTCGTAATCGTATCTACATTGACATAGCTGCATATCCGTGAGCAAATTTACGTTTTCCAATATTAGTACATCGATTAAATACTCAGTGGTGATTCAACCCTCCTTGAGGACGAAAATTTCTACGATTTGTTTAGAGTTAATTTTATTAAATATAGTGTCTAATCGGAACGGGTGTAGAAATAGCTGTGTTTAGTATATTGTAGAACGCGGATCTTAAGGTTCCAATATCCTCAGCAGAAAAATCAAGCATCATGTACAAAAGGTGAGATTTAAGCAGTAAAATATTGGCTTTATTAAACTCATATTGTATATTCGACATGTCATAGGGTATCAACGGGTCAGCCTGCCTGTAATGAAAGGACATGCAAACTGGTGGATGATATGGATTCTCAGGCAAACTAAAAGGTGAACAGCGATTACAACTATCTCCGGGAAATTGACAAAGTAATGACCTTGCAGTCTGCCACTACAATTAGGAGTAGGGCTGTATTAAAGTAAATAGCGATAAAATAATTTATTGAAAAGTACTAACGTGGGCACAATATAGTCTGAATTATCACTGTAACACCAAGTGGCTTCAGACATATTGAAGTCCCCCAACACTACGACCATATCAGTAGGGGTAGGCTTTTTGGTAACGTCACAAATAAGGTTAACATGTTTCTCATTAGTGGAAAAATCCGTGTTTGTGAGAATATAAGAACAAGTTACATATCACTGCTTATTTCCAATTTTCACCCGAACGGCAATAACTTCAACGTCGAGAGGAGTAGGAAATTCATATGAGCAAGACGGGACCGTAACTTATATGGCTTTTAAAACACCACGACCACCAGTGGGATCTTCCGTCGATCTTCCCTGAAAAATTGGAAAGAATTATGAAAAAGTTCCGACAAAAGGACGAGATAAACATATGTTGAGGTGGAGCCAATTTGAAAATACTAACGCTTCAAATTGACGCATGGAACTTTTGCGGTAACGAAACTTTTTATATTATCTTCAAAGATGGCAGGCCCTACCGCTTTTCTAAGATACGGTCCGTATCACTAGATCGTGGATATTATTTTTAAGAGAAATGCACTTCAGAATTCTTTTAACTCTAAGTTCCTTTATTTACAATCTATTTTTTAAGGCTGGGATTATTTACATTGTACTTTGGCAATAGTCTCGACTTCTCAACTTTAGTATTCTTTTTCGACTAAAATGTTCTTGTCCGACTCAAATGTTCTCGTATGACTAACTCTGCCTTCCGCAAATAGTCTACTTATATACATTTTTACAAGCATGTCACTATTACTTAACGTCATGGCTTCAATTTTAATCCGTTAACCTGCTTTTCTGCCAACTGTTTTCCTTGGCCGGCAGCTGCATGACACGCCGCGAATATGCACTAGGGAATTTATTACTTGGGAAAAATCAATTAGTAAGCATTAACTGGATTTGAGATTTTCGTAACAATATATAAAATGGTTTTGGTAATATTTAATAATTTTGTTGCGCAAATGTTGGTAAAGAAATGTTCCCACTAGTATGTGTAATGTTTTTGACCGAAATGAACACATTTACTGAAGTTTGTGCGCTATGAATGTGTAAGACTACATCATGATTCGGATGGCGTATTGAACAGATTTGTGCGTGACCGCATAAGCAATACAATTTTCAACTTTTGATTTTTCTGTGCTTGGCTGTTTTTACTTTTGTTGTTTTGATGTTAACATTTCTCTATAAACAAATTTACCTTTTTTTTGAAGAATTGCTATTATTTTTCTATATGTCTATCTATTTATTGCCAACAAATTGTTATTATAATTATTTTTCCTGATTTCTACAATACATATGTTTCCTATTAGTATTTTTAAAACGTATACACACCTTATACAATTAATTTATATTCTTTAGATATATATATATATATATTTAATGTCTTCTTCTGCAAACATTCCTTGCACAGCTATCACATACTTACATAAATTATATATGCTCGTTATATTTTTCTATATACTCACTTCACATTAACACATCCTTATATATTAGCTTTATATGTCTGCTTATCGGTATATATCGGTTCGTACCGTTATATATACGTATATACACTGCCACTACTGATTTATTTATTTCAAAACATTGATGAATAGGTATTTCTGGTGTATGTATCCGTATGTATTGATCTATGCACATGCACACTGAACTATTATCTCATACATCATCCTACTTCTCCACATTCCTACAGTTACGTATGGTACATATTTACATTGAAATGCATACTGATTTCATAATATTAAATTAAGACAACTAGACAAAAGTAATAAATCACAAAAACTGTACACTGGGCCGTTCATATTTCACCACTTCATTAAAACAAAAACCCGTCTTACTATTAATCTCACACTCAATGCAGACAAGAGAATATACATAAAAAACCGGTTTCTATCATGGAAACTTTCCTAAATCCACTTAACAACAGCAATGCATAAACGTGAAGGGACATACTCAACATTAAATTCCATTCTCAAATTAACGTAACCCTTTCGTAGCATAAGGGCTGTATGCACACTAAGTAAAATATTCGCCATTAAATAATTCTTTAAAACACATTCGTTTTTGTTTAATTCTTTGAAACACATTGTATTAGTTTAATTTCACGTACGCGTAGCAAGTGTGATGAGCCAACAACTATAAAAGCCGTGCGCGACCACAAATCTTTCATTTGTTCGGCGACAGATACGTGAAAGGTAAGTAAGTCTTCATATTTCTTTCAGAACGTCGGTGGTAGGCACTGTATCCTGTAAAAGGTCTTGCCTAACCATAATTCGCCCTGAAAGATAATCTTTTCCTTATCCTTAGTCCCCACCGACTATATCTTATTTTAAGTCCTGTTTCGCTGATCCTCATTTGGAATCGGAGAATTGCATTTTCCTTTTCTCTTTTTAATTAAGCGAAGATATTAGCATGAGACAGAGAAGAAGACAAAAGACACCACGCAACCAATTCTACGTCTTACAATGTAAGATATTTCCTATCAATTGGTTTTCCTTTTCCCGATATATATCTTATGAAAATCAAAAACTGCCCGTTGAAAATAAAACCTTTAAACTTTAACCAATCATTTGCAATCATATCTGTATCTGCTCAGATGTGTTACCCGAGTGCACATCACAGATATTTCTTTGTCTTGTACTCCTGAGCACACATCAAAAATTCGGCAAATCTACAAATTTTGTGGAATGCAAAATTTTGAAAAACATAAATGCCGTAGTATAGAGACAGCATGAATAGTATTGTAAGAAAACTATTTGCATCGTTATGTAGTAAATGGAAAATGCATCACTTACGCAAAAGGTATTTACAGAGCGTTATGTTGATAATAATATGTAAATCGAAAGGGTGAAGAGATTACACTTGCGTGCGTGCTCTGTATATACAATTTGCTAACTATGTCATGGATAAACCTTAGTATTTATATACTGCTAATCTATGTACATGTAATACAATCTATTCAAGGAAATTACCTCTGCAACGAATTTCACATTCTAAAGATTTCGAGGAATTACGAGTTTTATAAGCGTTAGAATGGCAATCAAATTCTACTTTAAGCCAGTTAAGGTTTATAAAATACGTGCACTCACACACATATTGCGGAGTGCACGACATATATTAAGAATATTGAGAGCTACGCAATTCGTAAAGTGAAATAGCAGACTCTGAAGCACGTTGGAATTTTTTTTTATTTGAGAACTTTTTCTTAATTGTGCCTCTTTTCGGGACTGTCCCGATATAAATCGTTTTTATAGGGAATAATTCTGCTGTAGATGAGCTCAAAAATTTTAAAAGAAACAAATAATCTTGAAACGCTTTTAAATATAAAAGTTTGCTTGTCAACAATCCGAATATCTGACTGGCTTATTTCTTAATAACAATTCTGGTTCACAAAAGTGGGACGTATCTTCCTATATACAGAAGGTAAGAGCTACTGAATATATGACAAAGACCAACTTTTGGTAGTGCTCGTTGAAGCTATTAGTGAGAAGATTTTTGAAATGAACTGGACTACAAATATTTTGCATCGTCGTTTTGACTTGAATATATGGAAAAATCGTCACTGTTTCATTAAATTTGTATATATGGACTGAACTGGCACAATTATTAAAAACGATAAATAAAATCAATAAAATCAATAATAATAGCAATATCAAAGCTATCGTGTTTAATAGACCACGAGGTTTTAAATTTCTTTGCTGAAATGTTTTTTTTTGTCATCTATGTAACGGTACTTAGATATCGATTAGATAGACTTTTTATTTTTTTTGTATTGTCATTTGCAATTCAAACAATTTTCATCGCACCTAACCTATGAATTTAGATTAAAAATGACATAGTTTTATTATTAATTCGTCTTTTTATTTATATTCAATACAACGAGTATTGTCAAATCGAATGTGCTACTCTATCATCTCTCCTTCTATACGAAAAATTCTTTTTTTAAGCTTTTACTGCTACTGTAATAGTATCGTGATTAAGATAAGTCGAATCGCTTCGAATTTGACTTAAAAAATGATTTGCGTTGTTTGTAAGATAAAAATATTACACTTAGTGCAAGCTGTTTTCGCAACGCACTTTCATGGCGTTCCGCATATTTGAAAATGTCCATAATATTCAATTCTCTATACAAATTATTGACACATATATACAAAGATATGTCTTGAAGCTCCACTGAGCTGATTCTTGATAGAGATCATACAAACTATTCATCTCTGCAGCAAGAAAATTTTTAACAAATTTTATATATTTGCGACAGTAATCAAATCAATAATTTTGATAGGTATTAATTAAACCAGCGCCGAATCAAGGGAAGTACTTCACATTTCCCGCGGGAGGCTGTACCAAATTTTATTATATACATATTTCTGTTATTCCACTTAGATCAAATTTGGTAAATTAGAAATAAATTGTTGTTGGTGTTGTTATGTAAAGACAGCTTTGAGTGACTTTTCAAAGCTTTCAATGCTTTTGTCTCCTTGGCACCAATATTATTTTCTTTAGTTCAATAAAAGCAGGAGTGTGGTGCACGTATTTTTCGCCATTTTACCGGTATAATAATGTAACGTAAACCCTCCTCTATGATTTACGTTTGTATTGAAATTCTTTTCAAATTAAGTTCGTATCGCTGGAAATTAGGAAATTTATTTACAAATTATTTACAGGGGCTCACATTTGTAATGCTTTAATTCTCGTGGTGGTCTTGTCCGTTCAAATGTTGCAATTCTAATCCACTCATCTCTCGACTCACTACGGACTGATTTTTTTACTCGCTTACGATTAACATTATCTTCCGCAAATATATATATTAAGTATACTCTTCTACAAGCAAGTTAGCATTACCATTAGCGCGAGGTTTTTAATGCGTTAATCCGTTTTTCCGCTAAATTTTTACAGATTGTTGTTAATCTTTTCGTCGTCGTCAGCTGCATGACTCAGGTAACGCGCTATGAATGTGTACTTGGTGTTCCCTTTTCTTAGAATTTTGTTTCTCAGAAGATTGACTAATTTTCATGAAAACTCAACTTATCAAATATGGCATTCTCGTAACAATATTATTTGATTTAACATTGGTAGGATACCGAAAATGTTAAAATAGTTTCAATAAATTAATTACGATAATTAGATCCCGAAATCATCGCATGCTTAGATACCTATAACCGAGTTTGATAGCAGTTAACTGAAGCAAGCGGATTGGTATAGACTCTAGAAAAAAAGTTCGCATAGCATATCTTGTAGGTCAAGTAGTATTGTTAAGCTAACAACGTCCGGAGTGAAGTTTGTGAAAAAGCAGTGAGCGTGCGTACAATCAGTGAGTGTTATGCCTTTATTAATACGAATTCCAGCAAAATCATCCTTCTCCTCAGCCGCCTCAAATCGTGGCGTACTTTAACTTTCACTAGGCCGACCAAAAACCGAGTGAAGGCTACAATTTTTAAATAAGGCACTTTACTGGGGATAGATTTATGTAACTTCCCAGTTTTTGTTTTTTTCCGCGATAACGTTTGGTTCCTTCTAACACGCCGGACATCACGAGCAGATTTCCCTTGCTCTTCTCTTATGGAAAGATTTTTCATTACGGACGTGGTTGGAGAACTATTTTCCAAGATAGGCATACTAATGGGATCAAGTCCTAAAGCACCTGGTTATTGAAGTTTATGTCCTAGAAAAAGCCGGTGTTTGCCAGTAAAGATTTTTCTAAAATGGCCAATAAGGGCTCCTGCCTATACCTTGACAAACTTTTTGCCAATTTCTCTCCCATAAAACCTGTTCTTCCCATCCTGTTAATTTTTATGCTAGTCAAAAGTAGTAGGTGAATTGAGAGCATGGCTAGAGCTAAGTTGTGTCGATTTTTTCTTGCTTTGCAAAAATCAGTGAGATAAGATGGTGTTAAATGTATTTCTCTCTTTTACATTATAGAACGACAATATTAGAGTTTCCCAATAGAAAAATCAAGCATAATGTGTGAAAGATGGGATGTAAGCAGTACAGTGTTGAGTTTAATAAAGTTCCATTGTATATTTGCTCGAGTTATTCAAACAGGATCCTGCTTGGAAGGATAAACAAATTGCTGCATAATAGGAATCCTCAGGTAAAGTGAAAAGTGGAGAGCGATAACAACCATCTCCAGGAAATTGACAAAGCAAAGATCTAGCAATCTATTGGTCACGATTGGAGGTATGATTGCACTGACGGAAGTTGCGATGAAATAATTCGCTGAAAAACACGGTAGCTCTATTAGTTGTTCAAGTGTGGAACCTACGATACGGTCAAAAACTTATGCTACTATGACCACAGCAAGGTTTTGATGTTTCAGTCAAGTCGCAAATAAGACCAGCATGTTTTTTATAAGTAGAGATGTCTGTAGCATTTTTTAGTTTAATATAGTTAGCTAAATGTCAAAAAAAAAAAAAACATTCGAGCACAGTCTTTCATTGTAGCCTAGATCATTGGCAACTGGGTTGGTTCAAGAAACTCTATCTGTCCTTATCTTTCTAACACTACAGATATAATTTAACTGTGTGCATTAACTATATCGGGTGGACAGAAACTAGATCAATTCTTAAGTGGGCCGTCAATAGAAGACTCCATCTGTGTTGAATTGTCTGTTTCAGTGGTAGCTCGAACTACCAATTGATATATATTAGTTGGAAAGGCAAATGGGGGCTAATGACAACTTGTGTGCTATGCTAATGGATTGGATCGATGAGGTTCATTTACAATTTCGCTTGATTACTGAAACTTTCCGGATGCTTCTATACTTTTTGTAGGCAAATGATAGCAAGGATACTCAAAATTCATCAACTTGTAGTCATTATATGTAAATATATTTTCAGCAACGGCGCAGACTCTTTTATACTTTTTTCCAAATTTTTTTACATCTTTAGTTTTCTTTATTTTAGAAGACTTGCGAGCACAACTTTTTATATAAACACAGTTAATGAATCCTTCCAAGATTTTCTATTTTTTCTTAATTGACTAAGATATTGTTCGAGGTGCTTTGATTAGACACAAACGATCATCAACCCGATATTTTTGAATGAATTTTTGAAATTTAAACATTTCAGTTAGTGTTTTCTTCGCCTTTATTTATATTCACTTGAATTTTCTGAATTGTTATGGCTGATGGAATTTTGAAAATTTCCGCTCTTGTCTTTTTTTTTTTTTTCTATAACAGAGAATTGTTCTTTCGTTTTTTATTTTGAAATTGCCAAAAGTTAATCTGTACCAGATTTTTTTATTTTCCTTTAAAAAAAGTTAATCAATTGAATGCTTCATTTTCTCATATATAAAAATCTAGGTTAACTTGATAATTTTTATTAAGAAATGTCAAGTACTATTTGAGCTACAATCACATACTCCCTCGCCAAAATCGGTTTTGGGGGATATTAATATCTCAAAACGGATAATGCATCAAGCGAACACTTAGTATACACAGTTCACTGCCGTAAGTCTTTTGCATGATACGTACCCACACATCGTCCTCGTAACTCCTCTAGTTCGTTACAAGAAATGCGATTTTACAAAAATTGGTCCTAATTTAACACTATACTCTTTCCCAAAATCCGACAATTTAAAATTCCTCCAAAAAATTTCTTGACCTTGTCGGTAAACGACATTGCGTGAAGAAGTTTCATTCCTTAATAATTGTTTCTCAACATGAAAGTCTTTCTTCGCACAGTCGTTCAAAGTATTAGTCTGCCTTAATAGTTTATACCGTTATCCATTGGTAATCATTTGTTGTCCGAATAATAAATAATATGTTGAAAACAACGTCTGAATGAACTTTATATCTAAGAGCACAAGAAATACTGCTTAAGAGCTCAACCGAATTAGTTTGATCTGAATTGACATGTGATCTGATTGCCGCAAAAACTGATCTATTTACTCGTTCTGGTGCGTCTGCTTGAGGCGAATGTAAAGCTTGAGATGAATGGAAGACATTATATTTTTCTAAAAGTTTTTCAAACAAACTCGATTTAACTTGTACTAACTGACACGAAAGGACTCCTTTTATTTATTCTATACATTAATTATCTCTCTCGGTGATTAAATCCAGCCGTATCTTAATGTACGCTGGCGATGTTAGACTGTTTTCTTCCTTCTCCTTAGAATCGCAACCGTATCACCTTCACCTTCAATTGACTTAAATAATTTTTCTTTCGATTTTCCATGTTTTGCATAATCTCGCAAAGTGTTTCTACCCAGCGATTATTTGATGATTACGTCTTTACAGCTACGAACTAAACAGGGGTTCGTAAAGTTGAATCATAGACTAATTCTGCAGGTACGTAATCGTGAGCTGCGAAGCCCAAGTAGTACTAGTGCCAAAACATCTATCCATTTTTTAACGGTGTGACATTTAAAAGCATTGTTCAAAGTTCGATGCTATCTTTCAATTTGTTGTATGGACGACTTTGGAACAGAGCATTTTGGCAAATTCTCGCAATAGAGAGGATTGAATATGTGAATTGAATATTGAATATATATGAGAGGTTGTAATACGTGTTGGTACAGCAAATCTATAAATCGAGCCAGGAAAGCGTTAGTAACCAACTCAGCAGCAATATCTTCCAAAGATAACGCTTCCGGCCGTCTTGGGAATTCGTCAGGAATTGAGGAAGATGCACTTGTCATATCCATGCTTATTTGTTTAAAACGTTCTTCAGGCATTCCTGCGCTATCAATTGGCTTTTTGGTATGTTTCCCAATTGTTGATTTCTGACAGAATGAGCAAAGTTAACCTTTTTTGCTATGTCTGCCTTTCTTGACGACCATGCAAACCGTTTACTGATCGTTTTAATTGAAGATTTGGAACCGGGATGTGAAAAGTTGTGGATAATATCACATTTTTCCTTGCGAGATTGTTGTGTCACGTGTGGAGGTATAAGAGGTGTAGAGCAACCACAAAGAAGTTCTACATTTGAATTTCCTAACTTGATTTTTTTCAGAATAAGGATGTGTGATGTGGATAGAAGTAAATTTTCTAATTCTTCATCAGATTCTTGATCTCTTGCCAATGACTTATGATCAATACTGTTTGCAAAGACATAATTTCAATTAGTAACAGAAAATCAGGGGTTGCTTTATTTTTTCCTCTGACATTTCTGTTGTCGGTTTGTCCAGATCTTTGGCAAAAAGCAAACGTAAGAGGTTTGTGATCTGTATAAATGGTAAATATGCGACTTTGACTACTTTGACTACTACTAAAGAACTACTAAAAATGCTTAAGACCAGAATATATTGCTTGTAGTTCTCAAGCATAAGTGCGAGAACGGCGTTGTATATCTGTAAAGTTTTTTGTGAAAAAGCCAAACAACATCCAATGATCATTACCGTATTATTGTAAAACTGTACCCATACAAACATCCAAAGCGATAGAGGTGATGCTTCGATCGGATGGGCTAGACGTAAAGGGTCGATAAGTTGATTTTTGCAACAATCTAATGCGTTCCGTAGTTCTTCTTTTCAAAGAATTTTTCGTTTATCATTTTTACTTTTAATTTTTTTTTAAACCATAGAGAACGGCTTGTGTCTGGGTTCTTTGGGGGTGAACTTTCGATAAAAATGGATAAGATCATGAAATTGGTAAGAATCCTTTTGATGTTATTAAATATGCTAGGAAAGATAGTTCATTTTCCACAATTCGCCCTTTGCAACATTTATTGTCAAGCCATAGAATTTCAATCGAGTGAAGAGTATTTAAGGTGTTCTTTATGCTCTTGAAAGTTTGTAGAAGCGATAAGAACATCGTCAATTTAGGTATATCAAAATTGGAGACCTTTTAAAACTTCATCCATAAACCCTTAAATGGTTTGTGCAGCATTACACAAACCAAATGTCATTCTTGTAAATTCGAAAAGTCCTATTGGGGAGATAATGGCTGTTTTAGGTATATCTGCTTCTTGAACAGTGATTTGGAAATAAGATTTCACCAAATCTGTTTTAGAAAAGATCTACTTACCATGTAAATTAGTTGAAAATTGCAAATGTGATACAGCGTATCACAGTTCCGTAGTCATCCCATGGACGCCATTCGTTGTTAGATTTTGGAACAAGTTGTAAAGGTTTTGCCCAATTTCTCTTCGACGGACAACATATACTTAATGGCATCGTATATTTTAAATCTCCTCGTATAATTTTAGGTTTTCAAGGAGGTCATCTGCACGGTCTACAATGAAAATTAGGCTCTGTTGTTTCGATGTGAATTTTTAGGAACTGAGCAACTTTTAACAGAGGAAATATCGTTTTGACATGAAACAAGATGCTTAACTTTTTTTATGCTATCGATAAGTCGTTTTCTTTTGTCGTCAACAAGCAATCCAAAATGTCCTGGAAGGCCAGAATCGGTAACACAAAAAGGCGACATATTTTAAAGTTCCATCCGTCACTCGCCTTGGGAGAAGGATTTACATGTTCTCCGTTTGATAATTGCACGGTGCTCGACATTTTTTAGCCTTAACATCAAGCTTTCGATGATACCAAGACAATTTTTCAGATGACATAGATGACGCTCTTTTATTCTGACTGTGGCGTCTGTTTTGATTTCGTATGCGGACTTAGAAGTTTATTCGACACAACAGTGGTTTTGATCTGGATATTAAATAGCATTTCTTTCGAATCCGTCGACACCCACTGTGCTTATTGAAGAACAATCTAACGGGTCACTAAATTTGTCTGCTCTAATCTCAAGTTTATCTAGGCTGTCTGAGCTAACTGGCAAAATGGCTTTTTTAGAGCTTTGCACATATTTTGCTTTAGTGGGTTTTCAATGATGTCACTTACCGTGTTGAGGACATTGCGTTCAACAGAAACGACTAGGGTAAGTTATCCGAAGCATTTCCCACTGTAAAAGATTCCCTCTCTAATTGGGTAAACCAAAGGCGGGTATTAGATTTCCAAAAATATGGCACCTTCCAACGTGCTGTCGTTACTTCTTTGTTTGTCAAAATTGTGACACAACAAACGCTCACTCTAATAAAAGTGTTTTGCAAGAAAAACGTAACAAACCACAATTTATTTTCAGCACGAAACTCGAATTTTTATTGCATAAATTTATTAATTATATTCAGAGGTGTCAACATTCTGTTGGCCTACCAACTTTCTTACATCCTAATATATCTTAACAAAGTTTTCGTCAATCTCAAAATTGTTATTAAATCCCACAATTACAATAAGGAAATGAAAATAAAAGGAACAACCTTGTTTATTGCCCAACGATTGGGGTGGTCTTGGCTCACCAACAATACTCAGTATGGTAGACTTTGCCAAATAGTTGGCTCTAATGACTTTCTGTATCTCCGTCTAATGTCATTGAAGATTTTCGGCTTACCCGATTCTCAACAAAAAAACTAGTAAAGGAGCGAGTCTGAATTTCTATACACAATTCCGTCTCACCTAAGAGTAAAAAAAAAAATGAAACGAGCTAGTCTGAATTTCTATACAAAATGTCACAATAGTTTCAGGTACACTCTATGTACGGAAAATTTCTTCTTCCAGAGATGTGATTACTAGTAGTCAATTTCTTTACCGGTTTCAAAAAGACGTATTTACTAAAATGATCCAAAACTGCGAATATTGCAGTGTTTCCGGATCGTGTTCTAGTTTAAGGACCCAAGAAATCTACATACAATTTTCGAAACAATCTTTCCGAAAATTTTGGTTTGCCCAACGGTGGCCTGAGTAGTTTGTACATTTGCAAATGTCGAAAGAATTTATGTATTCTCTAATGTCATTGACAATTTTGAGCCAATAATACTAGCTACGTACATGAGGTCTGGACATCACTTCGTTTACTGAACCAAGAGGTAGGCATAATTTCCGGCAAACTTCATCATGTAATTGGTCTCCTGAAGCATGCCCTATTCTCCGATATGTGACACCTTCAACAACACATACATCCGATAATTTTCCTTGATGTTCGATAAAATCTTTCCTTAATTTTAAATACTCTTCTGACTGGAAATGTTCAGATGTTATCTTTTACCACTTCTTCATCAGCAAGAGCACGTGAAAGAATATCTGGTACTATATGTATGTTGAACCTTGAAAACGTAAGCTTGTAGCTTTAACGCCCATCTTGCCAACCTAGAGTTTAAATTGTGTTGGGACATTAACCATTTTAAAAATTCATGATCGGTTACTATCGTGAATTCTTGCTCTTCTACATATGGTTTATACTTTTTAATACTCAATACAGTCACTAAGCATTCTTGCTCCGTCATTGTGTAATTTCTTTGAGCTTTGTTGGGCTTTTTGGACATGAACGCTATTGGTACTTCATCTCCTTGTCCGTTGTCAATTCAACTAACACACTTCGTACTCCGGTCTTGTTTGCATCACAATGCATAAAAAACTCTTTTACGTAGTCGGAACTATGTGAAATTGGGGCATTACTCAACAATCATTCATTTCATTGAACGATTGCTGGGCTTCTGTATTCCAGACAAATTTGCTCTTGTCCTTCAACAAGTCTGTCAATAGTGCAGCCAACATTGCATCATTACGAACAAATTTACGGTACCAACATGTCATGCCTAGAAGACTAGGAATATCTTTAACAGACTTCGGCACTAGATAATTCACAATACTAGAAATTTTATCAGTATCCGTTTGAATGACACCCTTTTCAATCACATAGCCGAGTTAATTGACTTCTTTTCTACAAAATTTGCTTTTTTTCACATTTAATGTTAATCCGGCATCACGTAGCTGCTTTGCACTAAAGCTAATGTATTTAGGTGGCGTTCAAAAGTACTTGAAACAATCAACAAATCATCGAGGTATACGAAAACTTCATTTTCTGGTTCAGGAGTAATCATGGTTTGGTGTGCGTTGCGCAGTCCGAAAGGCATCACTTTATATTGATATAGTGGCTGACAGAGTATCGTAAACGCTGTCTTATCCTGAGGATCTGGATGTAAGAGAATTTGCAAAGTGCGTCTTTCAAATCTAAACTGGTGATAAAACTTGCTTCAGGAAGTCTACTTAAAATGCCATCAATATTAAGAATAGGATATGCATTCTTAATTGTAACCTCATTTCCTTTCCTACTATCGAGGCAAAATCTATTTTTACCCTTAACAATACACAAGGTGACCTCCATGCACTGTTGGATTCTTCAATAACTCCTAATTTTATTATACGGTCTACTTCAGCGTACATTAATTGTTCGACTGCAAGTGATATAAGATAATGTTGTTGTTTGATGGATTTGACAGCGCCAACATCTATAACGCAACCTAATATGTTCGTTTTACCTAGTTCCTTATTGGTATACCACCGCAACTTGTTTACTACTTTTTGTAGTTGTTACTTTTGAATTTGCGTTAAATTAAGACATGCTGCGGCAGTTGAAATAGTGGCATCGATAATTCAATAATAAATCCAGCCCGTACTATGTTAAACGATTTCCAAAAATCATAATCGAGAAAGGGCGATCTCGATAACGATGGTATAATAAATATCAGGAAAGGCTTTTCTTCTCCACGGAAAGCGATCTTAGTCTTGATATAACCTTCTACTCTTTGAGTGGCCCCATCAGCGATTTGAGCATCTGAGGTAATACGTTCAAAAGGTTTTCCGGAGTTCCATTGTTGATTCACCTTCAATACACATTCTTAATGCACTGGAATCCAGTAAGCCAATCAATTTTTTATCAAATACTATAATCTCTGCAAGTGGGTCTGATATCATTGCCTTTCTCAAAAATACTAGATACTATATTTTTTTGGATCAATTTAACATTATTCCACCAATTTTTAATACGCTTACTAGATCGGATACTATTTTTAGATTTCCCACCTTTTATTATGGTTTAAAGTAAAATGAAAATTCTCCTTCAAAAGTATCTAACTCCTCTTTGTCTTCAGATGGTGTACTATTATCTTTTGATTGTAGAATTGCATTTATTTCATAGGATTCGGTTTGCGTGTATTGCGCTACGCACGCGCCCATGGTTTTTTTTATCTTTTACAAGTGGCACAATTTGGTTTATAGACATTAGCTTTCCCACAACCATAACAAAATATTTTAGGTTCCGCGAGACAATTTTGATAGCTATGATCAACTTTTGTCTGTATTTTCTACTTTCGTTTTTTCGTCCATTCGGGAAACTCTGCAATAAACATATATTGATCATGTCGCACAGATGTATACCTCTTGTGAATACTTCGCAGAAAATTTTCCGTTTTTCGACGAATATCTCTTAAATGGGATACTGCGATAGTTCTAAGTTTAAAATTTACTCAATTCAGTTGATTTACCAGTGCCAATATTGACTAGTAAAAAGCATCAAAGCTTTCGTTAACCTACTGCTTCCTTTCGTGAATCAATTCTTCGATATGGTACAAGTCAAACTACTTCAAAACTAGTACTGATTTATGTTATCTCTAAAACCATTCAGAGGCTTTTCTGTCATGTCGGCTTAATACCTCGAAATTGCCATTTAAAGTTTGATTTGTCAAACCTATTCTACATATAAATGCTTCGACAATCAGCCCTGTATTATTTCCTGTAGACTTCAATTTCCAATTATAAATTAGTTGACTAACTTTATCTCGACGGACAGTTAAGGCATTGTTTCTACTAAGGATAGTTGGGTTGGCTCACAAGGATTTGTTAAAATATCCTCTAAATTTTGCTTGCGTAAAAAAAATAAATAAAACATTTAATAACTTGTATATATGTATATATATATATATACATATATGTAACGGTAAATATAAAGCACGCTCTTAAACGCTTAATACTGGAGTTTGTACGAAGATAACAAAAAGATGTCTTAAGATGCTGGCTCGCTTAAATGAATAAAAATAAAATAAAAGAATTACCTGCTTCTGCGCTAATACTTAAGGAAGTTACAGCTCTTTTCTGCTCTGAAATCGCTATTTCTGTAACTAAATTATGTAGTTGACTCATTTGTGTTTGATGGCTCGTCTCGGTTAATGAAGAATTACTCATATTATTTCTATTAGATATTTCCTCGTCACAATCACGACAAATAGTATTCGTTTTCGCGTATTTTGCAAAGCGCGATTTGTGAAAAGTAAGTCCACAAGTACGTTCGTTTGCGATATTTTACAAATTTAATCTCTTGCTTACAGATGGAGCAAGTATTTACTATCAATGCCAGAATGCATTATGAATACATAAATGTTGCGCGATCAATTGGTAATGACCATTGGTATTGACAACACACATTTGTGCTATTATTTTTTTAAATATTTCTTTTAAATAAAGTCCTAACAACGATGTTCCAAAGTTTGTTTATTATTACGATAAAAAAACGGAAAAAACTGTTTGTTCCAACTATAACCATTTGAACTTTCTCCTTTTCCTCCACAGCAGCAGTAACCAGCTGAACAGAGTGCAAGAGAACGGTATTAATTTAAACTATATTGCAAGCCTGCTATTCCATTTTATAGAAAAAACCCTAGTTGGTACAAACTTGGCAAGTTCAAGATTGCAATTCTAAGCTATTACGTAATACGGCCCTTCAGGTGGTGCCATTGTCGGATGACAGAAGGCTTCTGTGAACGTCATAGACTACAGTGTGCACCTGTCAGAACATCTGTTCCACAATTCTCGATGGGTTCAAAGCCTAGTTTTACCAACGGCAGTAAATAATAACATATAATGCGTTGCTTACTTTAGGCTGATGAATCAGATAATCGAAAACATTGAAGTAGACATCAACAGAGTAAAAGACTCGTTACCGCCCATTCGCTGGGACCCCTCAACTACCTTTCTCCCATAAAAAAAAATTCTTTTTTATTTCGTTTTCTTTGTATTTATTTTCTCCTATGTTCCGTTCTGGTTTCTTACTATTAATAATCTTTCTAAGTATTCTTACAATCTTAAATGCTTCTACTTTTCAATGCACTTAATTATAGAATAGATGTTGAGTACTTATACTAATTTTTATTCTAATTTAACAAATTTTTTAAAATTTCAAAACGGTAAATAAGCATCTACTTTTGACAAATTACCACAACTCACATATAGGAGAGGAGGGATCATGTCCAAATCACATTATTTCCTTAGGAAAACCTATCGAACCTAAACGTTCTTTAGCCAAATCAAAATTCATGTGTTCATATTGAGGTGATCTATATGCAGACAAGGTGTAGTCCATATCAAACCCACAGAATTTAGTATTTTCCAAATGCAAAGAACGGTTAACAAGTTGATGATCAAAAGGAGCACAAACTCCTTTATTTTGTACATGCACACCTCATATTTAAAAAAAAAGGCATCCAAACAAACACGCGTATGAAAGGTTTACCGGAACTCTTTAATATGCATTAAATTGCAATATGCTTGAATTGCTTAGATCGTTTTAATCCCGTTTTATTTTTTTTTATTTATTTATTTTAATTTTATTTCAGTTATGATGGATATGACCTTCAAATAAAATCTCCTTGGGTTCTACTCCTTACCGACAAATACATTTTTACTTTTATTTTTCGTTTCAGCAAATTTTCACTCACTCTCTTACAAATTCAACGAATGAAATTAGCAAAGCCACTTATTTGGGTTGCATTTGTAATAATGTTTACATTATTCAACCACATGTTACACTCTATTGAATCGTGAGGCTTGAACACAGGTCGAAGAGCATAGGTAGGGCGGTCGGCCCACCTATAAAAGCAAAACCTAAATAAGTTGTCATCGAATCACCAAAGTTAGCCTTTATACCGTGTTTGGCTGCGGTTACCTTTGCTAATGACATCAGAAATTAACGTGAGTAGCATCGGCAACCTCATATCTATGTCTGAGTTAAGGCGCGATATCACGTCTTTCAAAACAATAGTTCCATCTAGTTTATTTTTCAACAAATCATTCGAGTCATCACACTTGCCTCTACCAAAAGCGAATGAGGTCTTTCTCAAACCTTTTTCAAAATTTTAATAGTAATAGCTCTATCTGTGATTTCTCAGTAATTGTCTTCTCAGAAACTTTCCTAAAGCCGGATACCTTCAATGCAGAATATAATCGCTGTGCTGGAAAATTTCAAGGTACCTTTTGCTTCTTGGTATGTAGATGTGGACATCGTTATATTAATATGTTAAAACATACCCTACTAATATACTACACAACAATTGTGTGGAATACCTTCAAGTGTAAAGCATTAATATATAAATATACGACATGGTGCCAAAGAAAATGCAATTAAAAATTTTCATGCGGTCATCCAATTCAGAAGAACAAATTGAATAAAGGGAACTTGCTTTGTTGCTTCATTACATAGGCTCTGGTTCTGGCTCTTTGGATATTTTCAATGGCTAGTGACATTTACAAAATAAACTATGAAGATCTAGTTAATGATTTGAATACGTAACATAATGGTACACAAGTTAATTCAAAAGAGTTTAAAATATTCTGTAGTGATTGGGGTATTGAAAATTTAACACCAAGTCTTTCTATTCCCAAATGTAATAATTTGGCGTGGCGATCACTTCAAACAGTAAAGAGACTACTTGTAAAAGCTGAAAAAGCTAGAGTGCTCTTGTATCGCACGGTTTCATTGCAGAACAACGACTAAGGGTAATTTGCCAAGTCTTCCCAATTGCTAACGTCTAAAACGTTTCCAATAAAACTAACTTCCTGTGTGACTTTGAGACCTAAACAAAAGCGCTGTGAAAGAGAAATTGAAAAACCAGTTAAATATCTTACTTTAATTGTAATATAAATTCTAGAAAACTACTAACAGCTGAAACGGGCAGCAGGATTATGTTTAAAAAAATCGAATGCCTTCTTGGGTACCTGGAAAAACAGTAAAAACGCCCTAAACATGGATCTTGTTTATTATAGGATGAAAACGAGGGCTTACGGAAATGTACCTCCCAGCGTTTAATGGAGAGAACAGAGCAAACTCAATACGAAGACACCAATGTAAATCAAAACCAAAAAATAATTCTTACTATTGGGCTGCAATTTGCCACTCTTTGCGACTCTATGAACATGTACTTAGACTTGTTGATTTCTTATCGCTAGAAAAGCACTGATTTGTTTTAGGTGTTACCTTTAATGTGAGCTGCTGAACGGTAGAATTTACACGTCCGGTCATATTATCCGTAATTAATAGCAACGCGTTTGATTAGTTCATCGAGTTAAATTTAACTTATGTGGACACAATTGTGAGATATTTAATCTCTTTCACGTTTACTTCGAAATTTACTTTTGAATCAAAGGGCAACCAAACATTGTTTATTATATTTTTAGGCTGAGATCAATTTATTTTATAATTTTGCCCCTACGTGCATTGTACTCGCTTGCGTTTTCTTATTTGTTTATGTGTAGGCTTCTTCACATACTTCATTTATTTTTTTCTTTTTTTTTTGCTTTACAATTCTTTTTGTTACATAACCGAATGTATAGGTTGTCTTACTTCCATTATTAATAATTAGCACAAGCACGAAATAATTGCATTTCCAAATATAACTAATAAACATTAAATACATAAATGAATAAATAAATATTTTTCCATTGTTTCTCTTCACATATGTTGAGGTGCGAGCAATTTGAAAATAATTGAGCGCTTAAGGAAAAGTCCCACTTCGTAATGTAAATATATGTACAGCTCGCAATCGCTTAGAGCTTCACTTGCAATTTGGTTCTGTACTGGTTGTGGGTGTGCGTTCGTGTTAGCTGTCTACATGCTTTTTTTTTCTTCTTATTTATTTATATTTATATACGAGTTATTATTTAAATTTTTTTTTTCCATTACTTTTTCTTATATACTTTACACTAGTTTTTAATATTAATTGGTATAAGATTTACTTCTAAGAGTCCATTGAACTCGACTGTTAATTTATATTAATTGAGTTCCATGTGTAAGTTAATAAAATAAATAGTTAAAATAAAAAAGGAATCGTATTCAATTGACTAACTGAATTAGATTACGTTAAGAATTAATGTAAAGTTAATTGAAGAGAATAATAAATCGCTGGGACAATGCTTAGCATTTATTTCCTTTTTCGTAAAGTTTTCACAACAGCGATGTTTAAACAATTAAAAAATTTAAATAATATTTACTGCCGTTAACATACCCCCACACATCGTTTTCACTGTACCCGTCTGCAACTTTAATGTCGCGTAGTAGTTGGACTACCTCTTTTCGATAACGATAATATATTTATTCTCATCGGATTTTCTGATTGTGCGCAATTTTTGTAATTATGTTCTTTCTTTTCTTTAAAATTGTCGAATTTAGAATTATCATGGAAGGTGAGGTGTAAACATGTGACGCGATATTTCCTAATTTTTCCAGTAGAAGATGCGACTGTGTAGATGTGGTGTCACTTACAGTGAGTCTTATTAATATTGGGTTTTTTCGCTTGCCAAAAAAAACGCTTGTTGAACATAGTCCATTGTCCAAACATAAAAATTTTTTTACTATTTTGTACTACTAGGGTATACATATTAAAATATAAGGTAAAAACAAAACATTATTCCAGTCTGCAAGAAAATTAAATAACTTCAACAAGTCAAAAAGCATAGCGTCATTAATATTGAGTTTTTTTCGTATAAAGACGGATACGAAGAAAAAGCAGCATTCTAGTCTTACCTTGAGAAACGTAGATTTATTCTTGGTATCTCCTTCTTAATTAAGTTAAGTAATGGTACTCTCGATTCGTCCACTTTACTTGTTGTGATAAGCTTTAATGTCTCTAACCGCTTCTATAGACACTTCATTTATTAAGTTGGTGGTGATAACTCCGCCTTTTCGACCATCTATTGGACCTTGCCATAATAAATTCCTAGGCACCTATAAAAAAATTCCATTGTAAAGGGTTTCCCAAGCAAACAAATGTTAAATCTTGGGCAGTTCGCAATGGTTCGGCTGATGCTCTTTGTACTGTGGGATACCGTATACCGTATAAACGACAAGAGAAGAGACCGAGCCAGTTGTGGCTCGTTAGAGCAACGTCTACGCGGAAAAAATTGAAAGGGTCTTCTTATCCTTTGTCGTCTATGGGTGTACGAAAAGACGGCTAACTAAAAACTAAACACATCGATACTAAGGATACTAGACAGTAGTCATGTGGGAAATGATATTTCGCTTTATGTTTAAAAACTGAAAATAATTGTTTCATGGATTTTTATGTTTTGTAATGTAATGAGGAGCATTATTCATATTTGAAGTATCAAATTATTGTACGCAGTAATTTTATAGAAATCACAGGGCAACTTTGCGTGATGACGTGAAATACATCAACGTGTTTTCAAAATTAAAGAAAAATTCTCTTTTTCCCGTTAACTACACCCATTTAAAAGTTTTTTTATATAAAAATTGGCGCAAGTTTCTACGTTTCTGTAAACTTGTTTAGCAAATACTTGCAATAATTCAACAATTTGCCTCTAAAACATAAAATTTTTATGTATTTTAAAATGTTTTGACAAAAACCTTCTCAGACGAGAAATGCTACCAGCAGGCAGCTTTGCCTGCACTATATTCTCTAGCCAAGCATGTATTTTTTTAGTTAGAAGCTGTTCTTGTTCATTTGATGTCGTTGCGAAATCGACAAATATTAATAATAACTTTCCTCTCACAGATGGAAGTATTGTGCTCTTTCACGGATGTTCTGCCACTCAATAGCGAGAAAATATAAATAGCTGGTAGGTTTTACATAGTTGCAGTATGAACAGAAACTAAAGTGAATGTCATCACACACACAATATCAACATATTTTTTCATATTTAAGAAAAAATTTATTATAGCATTTTTTCTTCGTTTCTTGTCGGATCGTCTATTATACTACGTGCCATAAAAATAATTGAATGTATTGTAATTTCTCTTGTTCTTACCGTTTGCGAAATAAAAGTTCATAATGTTTGTGTGTGTTTGTGTTTGGAAATGACATACAATGATAAGCTTATGATTTGAATTCAATTGAATTTGCTGGTAGCAAGCCTACAGAATGTTTACAGATCAATGGGTGCTATGCAGGAATTTGAGAGAAAAACAGCTGTAGAATGTTTTTAAATCAATGGGTGATATGCAGGAATTGGAGAGAAAGAATGCAATGGGTTCTATGCAGGAATTTGAGAGAAAGAAAAGAGACAAACGAATGTTTGAACTCGCTCAAGTTGAAAAGAAAATTGTAATATATAATAATACATACGCAAATATTGCGACATCATCAGTTCAGTGGCACTTATTCGATGGGATTCCAACTTCTTTAATGCGTGTACAATAATTTTTCCTAATTGATTTTTAAATTCTTCTTATGAAATTTGAAACCATTGTTGAAATGTTTAACGCCAACATTTCGCATACTAAATTCTTTGCGTGTACTGCAACTAAAAGGTTTCTATTTTTGTTGTTCTTCCACACACACTTTGCGTCAATTTTCTGGTCTTTTTCCTTTTTTTTTTTTTGCAAACTTATGCTACATGGTATGCTACATGTAATGTTACTGTATTATATAGTGTAGTATATAGTAAAGAAATTTGCAGATGCAATATTTTTCCCTTAAGACAATCGCTTAAAATATAATTTTATTTTTCACTACTTAAACGTGCTTGCAGTTATAAACGAAAATGTTTGACGTGGTTGACTTAAGGGAGCATTAATATCCTATTCACATGATTTTATTTATTTATCCGCGATTAGATTGAAACAATAGAAACAAAATTTGTCATACAAATATAAAACCAGAGGTTTGTCTGAGGTGAGAGTTCAACATTTTTTGCTGTTTCAAGTTGCAAAGAAGCTTCTTTATATTATTTATTTTCATTTACTATGACCAATCACTTAATTTTTCAGTAAACATCAAAGGTACCCAGTCAAGTATTTTTATAGTGCAAGTAGATCGTTGAGCTTTAAGATACTTTCATAAGACGAAAGCTCTAAATGACAAGGCTTTCCACGCTCGGTTCCTGCGAGAGATGAAATGTTTGGTCGCACTGATTCTGTATTTTGACGTTCAAACCGTCAAAGAATATTATAATATTGCTCTTAGGAGCATATAAGTGTTTAATAACACAAAAGTCACAAAATTCTATTAAGCACTTTTTCAAGAAGGGTACAAACGATTTCATCTTATCAGTTGTTGACACGATGTCTTAATGGTTTCCGACTCTTAATTGTTAACAAAATGGGTGACAATATTCGCTCAAGAAAAGGATTTTGTTTGTAATACAAGTTGAATTGCGGCGTCTTAACACGTTCACGGATGTGAATGCTATAGCATTCATTTTCATAGTGATGCAAAATGACGTGAATGCTAAAGCATCTAAATTTTAAAGCCAATTTTTGTTCATTTAATTTCATGTAACCTTAAGTTTTTGTAATTAGTATACAGTTCAAAGTTATGACCAATTGATTCATTAAGTACTTTCTAATTTTTTTTATTTTTGTCCGTGTTTTTACAAATTTCCTTAAGCCGGCACATTAAGTAAACTAGAAGTGTTATATTCCATCTATATTTCGTAGAATTCTCAGAGAGAGCTGACTGTATCATTGCACATTTTTTTCTGAAAATTTCCCTTACTTTCAACAATGGGCATTGGGAATGCTTAGACATTTCATTATCTGTTTCAGTTAGACATTTGAGATTAACCGTTTGAGTCCCAGACGGTTTTGAAAAAACACTGTCGTAGAATTTTAAAACTCATACCACTGGAACCTTGCGTACCAATCGCAAAATGAATCCGAAAGTCGTAATGCAAAAAAAATTGAAAAAAGGAGAACATATATGGAGAAGACAGGGCAACGTCTATATTAGTAAATGGAAAGACAAGCGAGATGTGCTTTGTAGCACAACGGAAAACCATCCCGAATTAATTGACGTGCATAATAAATATGGTATCTCGAAGAAAAAGCCAATAGAGATTGCTAATTATAACACAAATATGTGTGGCATAGACAGATGTGATCAAATGACAGCGTATTATTCCTCACCAAAAAAATCTATCCGTTGGTAGAACAAGGTTATATTCCATCTATTATATATTTCTGTATAGAATTCTTATTACATTTATAAGAAGATAAATGATTCAAATATTGGATTCCTTGATTTAGAGACAATCTAATAAATATGCTATTAAAAATATCACAAAATTCAAAAGCTAGTGACTTTTTTCTTGACATAGGCAACTCACAAACGCACGTTAGATACCGCCAAGACATTTTCAAGATGCACACTATCAGGGCAAATTCCGGCACCTTTAAATTAGAAACGTAAAACATATTTCCTGAAGTGCAAGTATTGTTATATTACAAAATGTGTCAAAGTCTTTTGAATTAAATAATGCACTGTTACACGATATTAAGGTATTTTGAATTCCACGTGTAATAAAACCTGCTCACATATATTCTATTTTAAATGTTCCAATTCTACTTCATGAATATGATCCCAATGCTAGTGAACGACAGTTTTACGAAAATCGCGTAAAGCATTCTTTCTTTATTTTTGTACCATATCATCAATTGGATGCCCCATATATGCGTAAGCACGATGTTGGTTAAGGGAAATTATAGGATGTAAGTGGAAAGTGCGTACGTTTGAGTTAAAAGTGGAAACGTCGGGCATGTTGGGAGAGATGGGTGCTGGTAGATTGTTCGAAAGGCGCGGTTGACTAAAGAATAACGAGTCGAGGTAGTACGTCGTTCGATAAAGAGACTATTCCAAGACGTGTGGGTGTGAACGTTAAGAGAGCTTTGTGAGCCTGTTTAACTATTTAATTGGTGGACAAATCTTTTATGTCTCTATAGTATACTTGTCATGGATGAAGCTATACATAAACACTGCAAAGGCCACATTACGCCAATGCTCGAGATTATCGAGAGTTTTGGACACTCTTTCATCACCCATGAGCTGAACTTTTCGCTGTAAGTGGCCAAGCGTCCGCAAGCAAAATGCGAAAACTTCCGCCCGCCCATATGAGTTATATTCTACATTTGAGAGGATATAGGCAGTTGAAATAATATCGTTTGCAATGAAGTATTCTTTATTCCATTTTAAACAAATGGTCTCCTTACGTAATATTTTAACAACCCGAATATATGTTCTGCCCAAAGAACATCGTTTTGGATTCTTATACCCAAAACGTGAAGGGTTAATGATTTATTCACATATTCACACGTCACTTCTTCTTCACCTTAAACGATAGTACTGTGTGTTTTCGTTGGATTAAGATTTACCCCATTAGCCATTTCTGCTGTTTTTGTGAGGTATCGGTTTAATGTTTCCTTTTTAATGCAGCGTTTGTAGTCAATTGCGGTGTTACTAGGTCTCCTGGTGAAAGACGACGGGTGACACAAGATGTTGTCGTCTACACATGTCGTCTAGATTTTGCGAAGGCCACATTGGCTATCACAAACGTGGTCGATATAATCCAGCTATCTTAGCAGGTGGTAGTTGACCAGAGTTTTCATGGTCTTGGCTATTACTGAACAGATTGCAATTGGACACTGATTAGCAAGATTTGTAGGGTTTCCTTTCTTGGATACGGCTTGGAAATCTTCGGCAAGTAACGAAAATGACAGCATGGTAACACTTACTAAAGAATTCGTAATGGCCTCGAAAATGTTGCAGTAAACTTATTTAGGACTGTCGCTGTGATGCCATCCGACCCCGGAGTTTTCAGAGAATTGAGACTGGCAGAGACCATTTTGACAGCCCTGGTTCGAAAGAATAACGTAAGCTTTCGAGCAAAGCGATGGTGGATCGCTATATGGTATATGGGAATTTGAAGCAAACACTTCAGGCAAACTGTTAGCGTTAGCATCCGTATGAGTAATCGAGTAGGCAAAATTGCGATTACCAAGACAATGTCCATGAGTTCAATTTTTAGCGCCCACTTACCAATTGGGCACATGCCCATTAGGGTGCGACTGCCAGCACCTCCTGATTTATTTGTCTTTCCCCATTTGTTTCAGACCGCCACCGCGTTACGAGAATAAGGACCATCTCCAGAATGATTGGTCACATCAAAAAAAAGGGGTCGGATATTATTTGGTCGTTATTGAAATGAGTCGAAATTGATGCATTAGATTGGTTTTCAGTCGTTTTCACGAACGACCAAAAAGACAAGCCCGCATTGCATGTTTTTTGATGTTTTGTATCATTTCTGCAGAAGCGTTGACATTCTTATTTAGGGACCATAGTTTCCAATCAAAATGCTTGAAAAAGTTATTGGGCTTTGCCCAATTTGCCTTATCGTATTTAAAATTTTCCCGTTTTGGAGTTTGGGAAAAAACCTGGCGAGGATTAGTATAAGACAAAATGCAATGAGTTTACGAGAAGCGCACGAGTCTAAACAACGTGCTTGTGAATGCGCAGTAAGAAAGAGACTTAGTTTCACAACCCTTTAACGATTGAAATGTGCGTTGGCTCATTTATAAGCTGCGTTAAGCAATTTTGAATTACCATAATTTCTACGTAATGTTGCGTATTGAATGGCGTGGCTAATTTGGTTTGTGGACGTCGAAATTTCCAATCACCACGATTTCGCTGTCTCTCGAAGAGAGGTAAATTCATGATCCTGAGTAACATTGGTACATTGCTGGCAATAGAACACCACATCGTCACGCTCATATATCATAAGACCTACGTATGGAATGATATTATGCATAATTTAATGTAGCAAAGATTTTTACTTGCCTGAATTTAGCAAAGAGCGAATATATCAGGCAATAATTTGCACCTGCATGCATATGCCGCAAAAAGATTGGTGCGCAACCCGTCTAGATTGCAGTGGTCGGTCCTTATTTTTCTCACCGTACCTAGTAATCCCAATCGTGCATGTCATTATTATTAACCAAGAGTACAGACATTGTAGAGAAAAATATATCGCATTATAGTTTTTCTTATTAGGGGCTTCATATTTACAAAAACGTTTATAAAACATAACAATACTGAGAAAAATTTCTTTAAAAACAGTTTTGAAAATGTGCTTGTACTTAAAAACCCGATCAAAGTCTCTGTCATTGTCACAGTATCCATTGATTATCGTCGTCTTTATATATATGCAATCATCTATAATTCAAAATCATAATTCTTATTTTCACAACAATCATCTTTATAATGGCTGCAATCGTTTCTTGTAAAGGTTAAATGTAAATCAACGAAAATCAATGTTTTGAGCCAATTTTTTTGTTGATGAAAAGAACCTTACATATTAAACTAAATATTGGAACAATGTAACATAATGTAACTAATGTAAGGAATGCAATGTAATATAATGTAATTAATGTAAGGAAAGTTCTTGGCACGCAGTTCTGAATCTTTGTTGGTACGGCATTTCAGTAATGCGAGGCAGTTCTTTCATCTTTAAAAGTTTGACGTGTATATATTTTTTTTTATATATTTAAAAAAAAAATTCACAGACAATTTAAGAAATAAATTTTAAATTCTTTTACTTTGTGTGGCTACATTTAATCTTAAACTTGTTAGAATAAAAAGAATAAAACTTAGAATAAAAAGAAAGGAAATTTAAGGAACATTTTTTTTTATATAAATACATTAAGCAAACATAACGATAATAATTTTATCAAACCACTTATATAACTTCTTACAAATCATCTATAGATAGATTTCCTAAGAATTGTAAATAAATGTTGCATTAACCTAAAAATCCCAATTTAATGGTACGAAATAAAAATCAAAAGGAGTTGGATAGAAACGTAGATTTGCAGAAGAATAATTTATGTTACAACATATTTATATTCAGAATAAAAAATATGCAAAGACTCAATGTTTGAAATGTCAACGCGCATAAAAACATAAAATAATTAAAAACTACCGTCGGCCTTTTATATCACCAGAATATGTCAAACGTCACAATATATTATAACGCGTATAGCAGGGGCAGCACTTTCTTTCGCCTGGCTAGCTCAATCACGCCAAAAAAAAAGTTTAAATCTGTCAAAAGCACTATCGATGTGGCATCAAATAACGGTTCAATTGTATGTCTCTATTGTTCTCCTGTCCGTCAGGTCACCACACACACACACAAACACACACACACACACACACACATAGATTGATCGTTGTGATTTCCTAGTGCGCGGACGTGTTCTTAAGTGCTCCGTTTATATCATAGACGATGGTTATTAGAAAATTACCCCAGGTGGAATTCTTTTAGCAAAAAATCATATTTAAAAGTGCGACAGTGCTTCTGCTTAATTCTACTACTTTGTTTACGTTAGCATAATAATTTATTATATAAGTTACTGATCACAGTTCAGTTAGGTCAGAAGTAAAGCAAGAACTAAATAGTAAAGTAAGAAGTAAAGTAAGAAGTATAGTAAAGAAGTAAAGAGAATTCAAAATAAATAACTTTCCAAATAAACGCTAATTGTGTTTTCACTACACCAGAAATAAAGTGACACGTCAAGGCGCACAAGCGGTCATGCGGGCAAGTCCAGAAGTGTCACCCGATCCGTTCAAAAGGAGCACTCAAATCCAACGCTCACCTGAGCAACTGGGCGGGAAACCAACGCAGGGGAGAAGTCAGCCCTCACCGCCGATTCTTCAGGATAAGTCACTAATGATAAAGAAAGGTGAAAACTCGTTTGTCGAGCTAGGAGAGAAAATTGGAGAACTCATCGAAATGATGGCCCCAACTCCTACCGCTCCTGCCAGCCGTATCATTCATCCGCCGATGAGGGATTTGGTCGATATGCTATCTCTGCTCCACAAAAAAGCCGCGAAAGAGCTAGGAAATCAAATGCCAAAAAAAGCTGTCAGAGGTGGCACTACCCAGACGCAAAAACGAAGCGGAGTAAACGCTGCGAAAAAGCTCAGAGAAGAGGAATCCACGGCGATGGGATAAATCCCAATAAAGAGGCGCCAGAGCAACCAATACACGCCAATGAAGAGTGGACCGTGGTCCAAGCGAAAAATAGAAAGGTCAACCCAATCAAATTAGTGAGTAAGCCGGATGCGATTGTAATTAAGAAAACGGGCACTATGTCTTACAGCGATATGCTGAAAAGATGATGTCGAAAAAGTCGGCGAAAATGTGACCAAAATACGGAAAACATTAAAAGGAGAAATGCTGTTGGAATTTAAGCAAAGTGCGAGAGAAGAAAACATTGCTTACTAGCAATTTTTAAAAAAGCGATAATGGTCAGTAAGAAAAATTGCTTCCAGAACCTGATTAACGAGATTAATGAGGACCGTATAAGTTGGTAAAGAAGAAGCTAAGACAAACCAAGCTGTGCAGAATTTGTAGAAGAAATAATCGGCACCCTGTCTCCGCAAAAAGCTATGTTTGTATATGTGCTAATGATTGATAATATTAATTTCACCGGGCCTGAGGAGATTGTTGCCATTGCAAAGGAAATAAAAGACAAGAAAGCGCCGGGTCCTGATGATATCCGTAACTGCGCTATTAAGCAAGCCATGTTGGCAGGGCCTGCTATGTTTGCGAGCACATTCAACGCGTTTTTGAAAGAAAAAATTTTAAAGATAAGTGGAAACAAGCAACGCTGGTGTTGACGCCAAAGGCAAATAAGCCGTCGCATGTGGCGAATGCATACCGCCCTATTTGCCTATTGGATACGATTGGTAAGGATTGAAAAGATCATTCGAAATCGTTTAGAAGAATCACTATAGAGCTCTAAAGGGCTGTCGGACTTCCAATTCAGCTTCAGGAAAAAGAAGAGCCCAATGAATGCAATATAGGTCGTCACGAATATTTCAGCAGAAGCGATAAAAGAAACTCGCTGGATGGAAGGCAATAAAAAGTATTGATGCATGAATGTACGACGATATCCTTGAGACTACCTCGTCCAGAGGGAGCATCCATCGTGGGTTTTGCTGACGATATAGCAATAACTATCGTCGTAAAAAGTATGCAGGGAATTACCACTACAGAGAATAAAACCGCCGGCATGATCAAGAGGTGCGTGCGGTCAATGGGTTTAGATCTGATGGAAGCGAAAACAGAAGCGGCATTAATCTCTTGTAGAAAGAAGATTGAGAAAGTGACTACCCAAGTGGGAGACACGAGGATACAATCACAAGAAGCCATAAAATACCTAGGAGTGATGATCGACTGCAGACTATCGTTTAAACGGCATCTTAAATGCACGGGAGAAAAGGCAGCGAAGGTAGAAAAGTCGCTGGCGCGCTTGCTGCCAAACTTGCCTGGCCCTAGGCAAGACCGCAGAAAGCTGATCGCAGAAGTGGTAGCTGTGACAATAATGTACGGGTCTTCTTTGTGGAAGCAGGCCCTCGCTATAACGTCATACACGGGATTCCCATCAGCATACAGGCTATGCGCGCTAAGGGTGTGCGCCGCATATCGGACGGGGTCGGAAGATGCAACTTTGGTTATTGCTGGCATGATGCCAATCGACTTGCGAGCTAAAGAAGCTATATATAGGGCTGAATTGTCGGCCGAAGCGACTAAACAGCGTGCAAAACAGCGACTAGTGGAAGACTGGAAAGAGCGCTGGACCAGAGCGAGTAAGCGTAGATGGACGCACCGGCTCATACAAGATTTACGGCCCGGGGTGAATAGGCAACATGGTGAGGTTGACTTTTATTTGACACAACTAATTAGCGGCCAAAGTTGCTTTAGGTCATATTTGAATAAGTTTAAAATAGAGCAGGACCCATTCTGTAGTTTTTGTGTGTGCATCGAAGACGCTGAACATGTTTTCTTTGTCTGTCCGAAGTACTTTAACGAACGACAGAGACTACAAACAGAACTTGGAAGGTTACCTCTCCCCGACAATCTTGTGACAAATATGTTGCGCGACCTGAAAATATAGAAGGCGGTAGGAGTCTTCGCCGCAAACATAATGAGAAAACAAAGACACGAACAGCGTCAGCGTAAGCTTTTAAGTAATGCCTGAACGGTTACCTCCCTGTAAAGGTATAGCGAAACGATCGTGACACAGGGTAGGGAATAGGAGGGGTGATTTTTAGCTGTTTAATGCCTCGCACTGCCCTCATGGGCGCCTGTGGATGGTTTTTCACCTCAAAAAAAAACACATACATACACACACACATACTTACTTACCCCATCTTCACAAGTCTAAGCTCAGGCTAATGTGGTGGTCGCAGGTGGCGGATTGTGATCGGGATGCATGTACACAAAGGTATATTAGTAAGCTAGCTGTGAATAACCAAAAGGCAGTCAACGACCAAAAACGGCAGAGGAGGAGGGGCGGCTGAAAAGGCCGCATAACCCTTCGAATATTCGGTGACAGGTCGAGTAAGAGCCGTCCTATGAATAGGTGCTCCAAACTCTTAGTATGGGGATGACACCGAGGGAGACGGATACATATGGATAGGCACCAAGACCGAGCCCGGTAAGGTCTTGATTATGGCATACCGGAACACCTACTGATATTGTAGATTTCGAGCTGGTGGTGGCAGTATTCCGTTACTTGAGTAGCTTGGAGTGGCATCCACCTGAAATGTCTTTCGAGTTAATGCTGACGCCGCCCCCGCCCCGTTAAAATTATAGCAAGTCTTGGAAATACGTTCTGGGCCGCACCGTTAAGTTGGTGGGTGTAGGTCAAGTTGAGAAGAATTCCTCGCTAATGCTGGACCTGGCTCTGAACGCTAGTCCCATAAAGACTAACGTCAACCCACTGCATAGCCTCACTGCTTGCAAACATAGCCATGGGGTCCTAACAGCAAATACACCAGCTTCTCAATTGGGGCCCAATCACAATTGCAATGAATTCTATAAACCAAAAAAAAAAATCCACCAACAGATACTAGGGGTCACGCCGGCGCTTTAAGCGAAGAGAACGCCTTCAAAGTGAGTGGAAGAATAACGAGGTCGCCAGTAGGCGTGCAAACGCAGCTTCTTCTCGGACAAATCCCCGAGAAGTCAAACGATACACCAGTAGATGGGGAGAACGTGGCAGCCTTCGTACAGCTGTGCGGCTATATAAAAGATTTAGTAATGATGATGCAGGAGAATGACGGAAAAAGGCAGCACATAAACTAACAAATGCGCCACACGGCATCAGAACGATGTATGAAAGATGCCGGATTGAAAAGGACGCCGCAAGCACTAGTTGCAAGGAGACTAATGATATGAGTCTTAAAACTTCACCGCGCAAATACGCGCAAAAGCTGATGGAGCGAAGCGACGGAACTGAAGCCAGGCAGGGCAAGGCGAACGCAGACTGGGGCGTGTAAACGTAAGCAGCCTGGGGATGTGGACACGTCGAACGCCAAATGTCGTAACGTAGCCACCATACCGGGGGCTGACGAACAGCACGCAGCAGACGTACCCGGCGGCCTTCAACTACTGAAGGACGTGAAGCGGGTGAAAGTCGGAGCGAAAACGAAGAAGAAAAGAAAGGCAGACCGGCCAAAAAACCTCTTAAGGGTAGACCCGATGCCATTATCATAGCAGGTAAAGGCGGGCTCTCTTATGCGAATATGCTCCGTAAGGTTTAAGACGAACAGCAATTAAGTCAGTTTGGTGAGGCGGTGCAGAAAATAAGAATTACGCAGAAAGGCAAGCTTCTAGTGCAACTAAACCAGAGCGGAGAGAAGGCAGAAGAGCTGAGAGTGGGCTCCTTTTTAGGAGGGGAGGCAGAAGTCAGGTGTCTGAAGCAACGCAAAACGGTTGAGTACAAAGACATCGACGAAGTCACCATCATGGAGGACATAAGCAACGTCCCAGCATTGGGTGACAAATGCAGAAGTGTTTAACTTAAGGAAGGCATATAGCGGAACGCAGACGGCGCTCATTAGCCTACACCAGGGAGAAGCCGCTAAACTATTGGCAGGCGGAAAACTGCGCATAGGCTGTGTGATCTGTAGGATCAGAGAGCGCATACCTTTGTTGAGATGCTTCCGATGGCTGGAGTCTGGGCACATGGCGAAGCAATGTGCACGCCCATCTGACCGATCAAAGGCCTGTCGGAGGTGCGCAGAGGAAGGCCGCATTGCGAAAATCTACACTAAGGCACCTTCTTGCATGTTCTGCAGGAAGACGCCGAATGTGAGCGCTAAACATGTAGCGGGGAACAGCTTGTGCACGTTATTCGTACGTGTTTTAGTTACGAGAGGATGCAAATCAGAATAATGCAAATTAATCTCAATCACGGCGAGGCAGCTCATGACCTACTTCACAGACGGTCGTTTGGAAAGAGGTGGAGCTGGTGCTATTGAGCGAACCATATTGAAGGGCGGGGCAGGATACCTGGGTAAGCGATTTGTCCAAAAAAGCAGGACCTATAGCACTTTTGGATGTGGACTGCCAGCACAGAGGCTTCGTTAAGGCGACAGTTAAATAATTATGCTGCTATAGTTGCTACGCCCCTCTAAGCTGGGCACAAGGTGAATTCCAACGCATGCTAGACGCACTTGTGGAAGACGCCCGTGAGAAACCGTCAGTTATAATCGCGGGGGATTTTAAAGCTTGGGCCTTCGAGTGGATCAGTAAGATCTGCAAGGCGAGAGGACGCAGCTTTTTAAAGGCCTTCGCCGTGCTCAATGTATCTCTTCTGAACGATGGGCGGAGGGATACGTTTCGAAAGGTAGGAAGAGGATCGAAACTAAACCTCACTTTTGTTAGCGACGGTCTAGTGGTCTAAACAGTCTAGATGCAAGTGGTCGTTGAGCGAAGTCTACACAAACAGCGGTCAACAGGCCATTTTCCTCGACACACAAACCAGAGAGAACAGAGGAAATAGGTGGAACATAACTACCGGGCCGAAGTAGAGAGATTCATTCTTCGATGAAGACATCTTTAACATCATTATGGAGTCCTACGCGAAGGGTGAAGGCTGGTGAACTCCAGAAAAGCGTGCAAAGCTGCTCGTACAAACATGTGACGCGGCCATGCCTGGAAGAAGAAATACAGGCGGAAGAGGATCTCCGTGTTATTGGTGGATAGATGAGATAGCGTCCTTGAGAGCGAACTGCCTGAAAGCCAGACGAAAAGTGCAGCGTTCGAGAGGAACGCCAAATTTAATGAACTCACACTCTACAGAGATTTGCGCAGTGACTTAAAGAAAGCCTTAACGGCTAACAAACGGAAAATGGTTGATGAAATATGCCAGGACGCCAATACTAATCGGTGTGGAACAGCATATAAAGTCGTCCTGAAGAAGGTCAGAAGGCAGAAGGGCAAACGGATTGGGGACAAGAAAACTCCTGGCCCAGAGGGAATTCCAAACAAGGCCCTAAAGGCAGCGATACGTTGTCTTCATGATGATGCTGCCAATATGTCTGTATAAAAGGACATTCCCAGATGAATGGAAGGTCCAAAGTTTAGTCCTCATTCCGAAGGCCAATAAGCCGGTGAACGAACCATCGACATACCGACCCATCTGCCTTTTAGATACAATAGGCAAGATATCGGAAAGGGTTGTATACGAACACCTTCTGGTCGTGGTGGAAGAAAGACGCGCTCTCTCGGATAAATGCGTTACACAGGTAGAAACGAGGGTTAACGAGGCCACCGTTAAAGAGGAAGAGATGAGTTGGAGATAGAGCTAGCCCAGCATAAAACTGAGGCGGTACTAATAAGCAGCCGGAAGCGCGTGGAAACGTGCTCCATACAAGTCGGGCAGCACACGGTGCAATCATCTCCTGCCCTGAAATACCTTGGAGTTATGCTTGACCATCGACTCAACTTTAAGCACCGCGTTGAGTACGCGGCTGAGAAAGCTGCCAGCATCCACGCGTCGCTGACAAGGGTTATGCCAAATATTGGAGGCTCGAAATTCATCAATCGAAAAGTAATAACCACGGTGATACCGTACGGAGGCCCAGTTTGGACCGGTGCACTCACAGCGAAGGCAGTGTACCGAAAGTTGGCGGCAATATATTGTCTTAGTACACTAAGGCAAGTATACGGATTCCAGACAGTGTCGAAGAATACTGCCCTTGTGATTACTGGCGCCATGCCAATCCATATCTTGGCGAACGAAATGAGGTGCATCAACGAAAGGCGCCGCATCAACGCCCCCTCCCATGAGGTCATCAAAAAAGAAGAGTGGCTATCCTATCCGTCCATTAAAACTTGGCAATCGCATTGAGAAAGAACAACGAAGGGAAGATGGCCGTTCGTTCTTATCCCAAATATAATGTAATGGATCAAAAGGCCATAGGGTAAGGTAAATTACTACATCACTCAATTCCTGACGGGCCGTGGCTGTTTTCGAAAGTACCTGTTCAGGTTCGGGCATGCCAACTCGACGAATTGCCCGGCATGCTCGGATGCAACGCATAGCATCTTTCGCTGCAGAAGGTTCGAGAATGGCAGACTCCAAATAGAGGCGAGTGAAGTATTGAAAGGGTTAACTGCCAGCAAGGAGCTCTGGAGCACAGTAGGCGACTTTGTAAGCAGAGTGCATAAAGAACTACGGCGGCTTGAAAGACAGCGGGTGGAGAGAAGAGGGAATGGAAGGCAATAGTGTATCCCACTGAGGTCCAACCATCGGAAGAGTGCTAACAACAACCAGCCCCCGCGAAGTAATACCTAACGGGGGTCCCGCCGGGGGAGTGGTCGAAGAAGCCTTTGGGGGGTACTTTATGTACGTAAGCGCCATGGATTGCGAATCGTGCATGCTAAGAACCAGCAGTATCTTTTGAAGATTTTCTACCTTCAGTTCGCTGAGCAAAAAAAAAAACTTACGCCATCTTCACGAAACTTTTTCTTCACCAATTCAGTAAACATTGCTATAGATATATTTTTACTTGTATTTATTTCTTCAGTACAATGAAGTTTGTAACTGGTAACGTATACTTATATTATTAGATTCAACAATATATTTTTATCAATTTTAACATCAAACGCTACAACACTCCTCATAATTGTCTTTCAGTTTATTTTAAATACAAAAAAATTGCTATTTCAAGTTCACCATCTTTCATTTAAATTATTTCTGTTGTTGTCTTCCTCTTTCCTTTCTTTCCTTTTACTGCACAAGTCAATTAAATTCGTTTCACGATTTTCTAGTTGAGCTGCTTAGATTCCTAGTTTTTGGTTTATATTTTAGAAAATTTTGACATATTCTCGATTGTATATATTTCATCTTCATCACAGAATAATTTGATACCACATAGGTGTAAACCGAGAAAAACCTATAACATAATGACCGTTGTAATAATTTTTAATATTATAGGACAGCACCAATCGAGTCTTCTTCAAATAAAACTAAAGATTTTTTTTTTATATTGTAATAATCAATAAATGTAACGCAAAGTTTCTCGAATTTTGACTCCTATTGCACATCTATGAATGCATATGACGCGTTGCACTTAATTGTAATTTTATTTATTTAATTGTAAATTAAGGTGTGAACTATTTAAACTACATTTTTTTTTTATTTATTTAGTTACTTCTTAGTTCGTTGTCTATAGTTAGAATGCCATTCTTGTTCGACGCACAGGGAATGAAAATCTAATTTTTGCTTTTCGTTAATTAATAAATTGCTATTGCCGTGGTAACAAAAAACGCATGCCATATGCTTATGCAAAACCCACTCTTATGCTATACAGACAGATTTTGGACTTGGTTCTCTATTCATAATTCTCTCTTTAGATTGCGCCATTATTTATTTATTTATTTATTGTACTTACACAGGAACTCAACTAAAAACAAATGACAGTCGAGTTCAAATGACTCTTAAAAAAAATCTTAAATTAAAATTATTATTATTAAAACTTAGTATAAGTACAATAAAACAAATAAAAAGAAAAGAGAAAAAAAGAAAGAAGCGGTGCAGGACCAAATTGCAAATGAATCCCTAAGCCATCGCAAACATGCATAAGCTTGGCAACCGATAATATTTAACAGCAACTCATTTTCGAGTCATAATGACTATTTAGGGTTAAAATCTAGTTTAAGTATGACATTGGTAAATCTCGTGTATTAAGCAATGTTGCTTTAATGGACTTTAAAGAGTCCGATAATGAGAATAGGTGATAGACGTCATTTAGGTTCTTCCAAACAATTCTGAGCGGGTTAAACAGCTCATTATAATATTTACAAAGACTAACCTTAACGAAGGTAAAGTGCCTAGAGAAGCGGTTAGGAAAATTAAAGGTTATTTCACCAAGTAATGAAGGCGAGTCAATAGCAGCATTCATTGCTTTGATTACGAAGGAAACGCCAAGAATAAATCTACGTTTTTCAAGAGACGTAAAGGACAACAGAAGCAACCTATTTTCATGTGGGGGAAGAGAGGCAATCGGATCCCAACCCAAATTCCTAAGGGCAAACAGCAAAAATTGCTTTTGAACAGATTCAATTGAATCTACATAGCACCTTTATAAAGGAAACCACACAACAGAGGTATACTCGAGTATAGGTCTAACCACACACTTGTACAGCCTTTTGGTAATATAAGGATCATCAAGGTCTTTGGACCATCTCTTTATAAAACGAAGCGCGGACCAAGCTTTGCTTAACGAGAGCTCAATGTGCAAGTTAAAACGCAATCAATAAAATCAAAGAGAACGCCTAAGTCTGTGAACGACTCGACGTCCTCCAACTTGTGTAAATTTATGAAATAGTGGGTAATGAATGACTTCCTTCTTGAGAAAGAAAGCTTCTTACATTTATTTAGGTTTAATGTCTATTATTCGACGAACACCATGCCACCAAATTATTCAGGTCAGTTTCCTGCTGATGTGATTGCTATTCTATGGAAAAGGAAGAAAACAGTTTCACATCATCAGCATTCAGTAAGATCTGGCTGGATTTAATCACCGAAGGCAACTCACTAATGTATAGATTAAATAAAATGGGTCCTAAGTGGCTACCTTGAGGTACGCCTGACGTAACGGGGAATTCATATGAGGTGGTGAAGTTAAACAAAATCCTGAATGATCTATTATACAGATAAGAGCTTATCCATTTCACTAAATGGGAAGAGAAGCCAGAGGCTTGAAGTTGAAAGATAAGCAATTTATGGTAAACCCAATTAAACGCTTTGCTAAAATCAGTGTATATGACATGGGTGAAAGAGCTACTGGAAAAAGCCTTGAAAACATCACAAGTAAACTCTAACAGATTGGTAACCGTAGATCTTCCTTTTCGAAAGCCACGTTGGAGTGGAG
>KK500243.1:3492-19956 GCA_000688715.1 Glossina pallidipes | reverse complement strand
TTAGGATTAGCAAATAGAGAGGATTTAATGAACTGAAGGTATCTGCAATAATATTGGTGGTTGAGGGAGTTAAATCTATGCCATCGAGTAAGCGAAATAGTCAAAAGAAGCGCCACTTTTCGAGTATTTTTTGAACAGTGTGTTTTTTCTTTTTTTTATATCAGCTGACCGCTGTTCTAGGCATTTACAGTTTACATATATATATGGGAACTATACTCTTGTATATGTACAATTTAAATAAAGTACTAAGAACAAAGTAAGATATAAGTTAAGGATCATTCCAGTAAAGCTCAAATTTACGAAGCACCCTTACGGGTAAAATAAACAAAAAGATTCATAAACAATGAGTGTCGTATGAACACATTGTGGCTGAGTAAGCGAAATAGTCAAAAGAAGCGCCACTTTTCGAGTATTTTTTGAACAGTGTGTTGTTTCTTTTTTTTATATCAGCTGACCGCTGTTCTAGGCCTTTACAGTTTACATATACATATGTGAACTATACTCTTGTATATGTACAATTTAAATAAAGTACTAAGAACAAAGTAAGATATAAGTTAAGGACCATTCCAGTAAAGCTCAAATTTACGAAGCACCCTTACGGGTAAAATAAACAAAAAGATTCATAAACAATGAGTGTCGTATGAACACATTGTGGCTGAGTAAGCGAAATAGTCTAAAGAAGAGCCACTTTTCGAAAATTTCTTGAAAAGCCTGTTTTTCCTATTCTTATAATATCTAGTTGTCATGTTAAACAACGGGGGACACCTGCTTTGAGGACGGCACAGCTTAATCGGAACAGATGCTGCAATAGCTAGATTAAATGTATTGTAGAACGATGACAATGAGCTTTCTATACTTCCGCGTTGAGAAGTCAAGCCTCATATGTGAAAGATGATATTTTAGCAATACAATATTGATATTATGAAAATAATAATATTTGCTTGAAAAGGTTGGATTTGGAACATTTAGGCAGTTCAACGAACCATCATAATTGTGATGAAATGAAATGCACATTGCTGGATGCTAAGGATCCTCAGGTAAACTAAAAGGTGGACAACGATTCACACTAATCTCAGGAAAATTGGCAAAGCAGAGATCAAGCAGTCTACCATCACAATTAAGGGTACGCTTATATTGAACTAAGTTATGGTCAAACAATTCGTTAAAGAACACAACAGCTCTATCAGATGTTGAAGTAGGAATCAAACAGTCAGAATTATCACTGTTCCACCAAGTGACTTGTGGCAGGTTGAAGTCTCCCAACACAACGACCAAATCGGTGGGTCTAGACTGCTTGGGCACTTCACAAATCAGGGCGGCCTGTTTCTTATATATGAAGATATTAGAATTTGGGGGAATGTAGGAGCAGGTAATAAATAGCTGTTTATTAGGTATTCTCGCTCGAATAGCGATAAATTCGACGTCAGGAGACGTGGGAAATTCAATTGAATAGGACGGGACTGACGCAGATATGGCAATTAATACACCGCCACCAATGCGATTCAACCGATCATTTCTGAAATCCTGGCAAGAATTATGGAAAAGTTCCGACGAACTGAGTTAACTAAGTTTCAGTGAAAGCCAAACAGAAAAACTCAGTGCTTACTGAATTTAGGAAAGTAGAACGAATTTTTGAATTTACGCCCCTAACATTTTGATAAATGAGATGTAATGAGCCTGAAGAAACATTTAGTTTTTTGAAGGCGACAGGACTACAGCTTTGGGATTACGGGGTCGATCTCGAGGAATAAATTCCTTAATTAAGGATCCTACTGGCCACAGTGGTTTATTTAGCAACATACTCACTGTTTTCAGTCGGAACTAGTATTGTAAAGAAGATATTGCTCTAGATTGAGAAGGGGCCAATTTAAAGATGCTAATGCGCTTTAAGTTGACTGATGGGACTTTCGCCGCCAGATAGCTTTTTATTTTATCCACCGATGTTTAAGGTGCCAGCCTTGACATTAATATTGCTTTCCTTGACGGAACTGCCGTCAAGAAAATGTCATTACTAGGAACAGCTGGGGAGTTTAGAGATGGGGAGAATATTGATGGGGTTATCGCCCTTGCATAAGCTGCTTGTGCGACTTGCCCAGTCTGGTGATCAGCATTCACATTCGAAAGGCCAGGGGGAGAGGATGATTTATTTTGTTCTTTATTGGTATTAGATGTAGACGCCTGAGTTGAGTGAGAAGTGCCACTTGGAGAAGATACTCTTGCAACTTCAGCTTAAGTTGTACCAGAAGGATTTCCTGGTTTATTTGAAGCTTTTTTGTTGAAGACCGAGAACCATATGTGGAACGCTAAAGTTCTTTGAGGATATTTTGGAAGCACTGTGTTGCTCCAACGAATCGGACTTAGAAGGAATTAGTGGTGACGTACCACACGCTACACTACATGTAGTGATTTTACTAGCTTGGGAAGAAGATGAGTGCTCAATGAAACGACACTCATCGAACCTTGTCTTAATTAATTCAAATTTATCCCACAAGGAGGCCAGGTTTTTGCTCAATTCCGAGAAACTATTTCTCGTCTCCGAGAATAATTTATCGAAGTCAATGTCCCGCTTCCTACAGTCAGGACATGACCATCTTAAGCCCTTAGAAGGGTCAACAACTGCATCAGCAGCACGGCCGACACACTTTGTATGACCAAAGCTCTCACAGAAATGAATCTATCAGATTCCAGGCCTGTTATTGCGCGACATGGTGTATATAAGCACTCCATGTCACGTCAAAAAGAAAGAAATGGATTATGAGGAGAAAAAAAAAAAGAGCAAAATCAAAAGGATCACAACACTAAAATTATCCAAAAAATTTAAGAAAATTTCTCCGTTACGTTGACACTGTAACAAGAGAGCAAAAGAAAAAGAGAAATCAAAACCCACTTACAAAGACTATTGGTCTCTCTAAAAAAGAGAGAAAACAAAATCACAAAAATTATCTCTTAATTTAGACGAAAATTTCACACTACTCAAACAACGGTAAACAAAGAGCGAGAGAAAAACTGTAATAGCACCAAAAGAAAAAAAAACACGAAACAGACCTATTAACAAGAGCACAAATGCTGAACGCAAGAACCAAAATGAAAATCAACAAAATTTTAATATAGTTTTAATATAATTTTAATTCTTACATCCTTTACACTTTTATGCCTTTACAAATAATTAGGCTTGAAACGCGTAAAAAGAAATATAGCAATGTGAAATTGAAAACGATGCAATAACTCTTCACACAAGAATAAATCGATATGATCACGCCGCGATCAGTTGCCAAACTGATTCTTACCTCCTTAAAAAGGATGTACTGCTTATGAGAACTCTTATATGCGGTGATGTTCGAAGAACGATTTGCTTAATCCAAATTTGATACATTTAACCTTTATATCAGAGCATTCGTACGGGCCAATTTTCATTATAAAATGTTCAAAATTAGAAGTTTTTGTCTAATAAAGGCTTAGTTTTCATAAGAACCCCTATGTGGGGACAACGAATGAAGCGATGAGTTGCCAACTGTAGGTACACAAGTGGTGTTTTTTGTCGCGCGTTATTGTGGAATACAAAAAGGGTCCGACGGTTATTGTTATGCTTCTATAAGACGAATACTAACCGCATGTGAACACGCCGTAAGCAAATGATGCTATACTGTGGCTGGCAATGGGTGCAAACCAATAATGTGAGATAAACATTAGAAGCCCAATTGGCTGTTTACAGTTTATTTATTGCTTCTATTACTGCTAACGTTTCGATATATTGGTGTTGTTGTTCCTTCTATTGTTGGGACTGGCATTATTGTTACTGTTGTTGAACGTGCCATTTGTATTGCCGACGTTCCTGTAGTTTTTGCTATTGTTGTTGTTGTGTTGCCACTGGTACCACCACTTTCGTTGGTATTGATGGTATTCCTATTGTTACTATTTATTTGCTGTTGTTGTTGTTGTAGATGTTGATGCTCGTCTTGCCATTGTTGTAATTTTTAATAGTTTTTACTGTTGTTGTAGACTTTGTTATGGCGATAAGCTAATGACTTTGCTTATTATAGTAAGAACAACGACTATATTTATTAGATGATTCTCAACGACCTAGGAGCAATTAAATAGCAAATGCAATTTTCCACAACATATATTCACAACCGCGTTTGAGTGGCTTGAGTAACTTACTCAAACACTATTGGGAGAAGACACCGAATATAAGGGTAAAAATACAAATATAAATAATTTAAATGATTTGTTCACAGTGACCGTAACTGTTGGGAACACTTTCTCCCCGTTGAAACTGAACGCCAACTGGGAAACGCCATCTAAGCGACCAAGTAGTGGCGCCGCTAAAACGGCTGTAACTTGTAAATTTGTTGCCAGAATGTCATGAAATTTTGGCACGTATCGCATGAAGATTGCTACTGTCCATTATATCTGTCTGTCAATAGTGCTCCTATATATTTGTCAGAAAGGAGACTTATTGAGCGTTGCGTTAAAGCAACAAGAGGTTCTTCTTGGGAAACATATGTTGAAAAACGGATGAAACTGCAAATACATCACCTAATACCTTGCCAACTTCTCACTTTTGATTTACAACAAAATGGTTCACAAATATTGCTTCCGGTTCCGCTAAGCTATGAACGGTCACGGGCAAGTTATCCATGACATGTTTAATCAGAACATTGAATATATTTTGAGATTATGGCAAAAATATCTTTTATACCTTCAAAGGGCCAATATTGCTGCCGAGTTATTGAAAGAAGACACTGCGTCTATGCATACAAGGACTTTTAATCATAAAGCATTGCTAAGTCTTTAGAATCGAATGCTAAGGTTAAATTTTCAAGTCTCGAACCAACCTGAATTAGATTGGTAAAATCAAAAAAATGTTCTAAGCATTTAGAATATATATTATCGTCGAAACGTCTACACGGCCTTGTTTACAAAAAGAAGACTCTACACATTTTTTAGCATATTCTAACTGCTAACATTATTGTAATAACCTATTGTAACTTACAGCTTATATAAAAGTTGATTAATCGCAATTTTTAGCCTACAGCAACAGCACCATCTCCTATGCAGAAAATTGTCACAGATGCCTTTTTTGCTTTCGAGTGGAATTTATTGGATAAGGGACAAATGATGAAATTTAATTGAGATGCTAGATGCTAAGATGGAATGGCGAGGTACGAAGGAAAACCTTTTTGTTTTTATGGCAAAAATTAGAGGATTTCAACTTGGACAATATGTGGTGCAACAAGCAATATATTTCGTGACAAAATCAATTTTTCCGGAGAAAAGTTCAATGATTGTCTAATCTCCAAAAATGTATAGGTTAGCTTGTCACAAAGTTCATGCGATATAACTTATGAATTTTTGATTCGCAATTATGCTAAATCGTTGGTTTGCTCCAATACTCCACAAACTCTCAATGAGACTATCTCAGAAGATTGTTCGCGTTATTGGTAAAATTTGGGCGCATTTACATGACAGAAAAGGGATACAAATTGGAGCTGTAGAACTAAATATTTATAGAAATCCACAAACGTTCACCTAAAACAAAAATGAGCTGATATCTAAAACAAAAAAAAACTGTCGTGACTTTTTTTACTGTTTTACTTTAATTTCAAAATAAAGTTATAACACGAGATAGACAAAATAACGTGAAAGTTTAGTTCACGTTATTTTTACTTTTTTTACATAATTTTGCCTATTGTTGAGGTTGAAGTGAAATAATGGATGATAATGACATCTCGCAGAGGAGAAATCGGCGTTAGTAAATTACAAAACAAGGCTAGCTAAGCAAGGCATATAAAAAGCAATGACAAAGCAATTTAAGTAAATATAAGCAGCAGAATATCAAAAATGAGGATGCATATACCAAAAACAGGCCGTAAAGAAAAAAATTAAATTATATTCTAGCATGAAATTGAACACAAAATGTACTGGAAAATTTTATAAGTGATCAAAAGATAAAGAAAATGACAAACATGAGATGAAATTACGTACAAAATATCAAAAAAGAAAATATTAAGCCAGAATCACACAAGCCAACAATGCGCGGGAGTACCAAGTACTAAAATCAGAGACAACTAAAGTACAAAATTCAAATTATGTTCAAAATTCAAATTATGAGATGATTACAGCCTTTTTGTGTTTCAATAACAGCATCAACCCTGCCCATCAGCAGCGTTTACAAAGAGTTGCCGAACGGTGTACATATCCCAAAGTGCTTGTTAAGATTATCAAAAGCCTTAGCTTTCCTTTCCTTTATTCTACGTGTCATTGTAATAAAATGATCCATTCCTTTGATTGAAATAGCCTTGTACATACTATAAAATTCGTCTCGACTCAAGGGAGCTGTGAAATGTTGAGAAATGGCTCTGTATGCCAACATAGGTTCGTAACTAGATATTTTTTATTGTTCTTTCAATAACGTTTTTCTATGCCACTATTCGCAAACTTTTACTGTGAATTACTGGCATTTGGAATGAAACAATACACATAGATATAAGTCATATTTTCAAATTACACGTTTCGTAGTAGACATAATAGTACATGGTGTCTATTTGACGACATTCCAAATTCAAGAATTAAGTCACCGTTTACTTGGTTCTACGTGGCTGTTATCAGATGCCGATCATCAATTTTTGCAAATTTATTTCATCACTGATGAAAGTGGTTCGAACCAAAATAAGGAATTGATTAAATTATTAAAAAATCAATCAATAATACGAACTCCGATGTAGTAGCAATTCGTGAGGATAAAGCTTATATATAGCGGAGTATTCATGTGTTGGCAAAACCGTTAGCATTATTTGTATACGCGCTAGATGGAGAAAAAAATGTTGTAGATCAAAATTAATTTAATGCAATATTCTTCTTATTTAGCTGTTTTTTTTTGTTTTTAATTATTCTGCAGTACACTTCAACTGGTCAGATAACATTTATTTTATTTCCATAAATTTAATAATATTAATATGTAATAATTTAAATTTTTATACATACTGCGTAATTCATTAACTTTAGTTATCTAAACATCTTTCAATACATTGTGTTAAAATTAGGAGTTTAAAAAAGTAGCTCTGCTTATTCCTCTATTATTACTTCTTAAATATGCCGAAAATGATATTCAGCGATTCTGTTATTTAATAATACGAATGCCTTTACTATCAAATGAAACTGCAGCTAAAATTACCATTGCACTGTATATTAAAAGTTATATTCACTGAAATACCAATCTTTCCATTCGGCTGATTTATTTATTTATTTATTCTTATATACAGAATTCAACTGCCGTACAGCTTCAATTGAATCACACAATTATTAAGGTTATAGGCTTAATCTAATTAAGTACGTATATATAAAAATAAACTAAAGAGGAACCTACAATCGTCTAACCCTATCACCAACTCAACAGTTTATAGGCACCAACTAAATCCAATAAAGTTATAAAGAGATAAATCTAATTTAGATTTTTTGCAGAGGACTCTAAGTGAGTTGAAAAGTTTATAGTTTAACTTTTAGTTTTTGAAAAGCTGAACTTTTATGAAAAGAAAATTTTTCGACATATGAGTTACATATGAGTCATCAAACTACCTCGATCAGCGTCCAATAAAGAGTAACATTAATATAGTTTTATTCAAATATTGTGCAACAAGTAAACTTAATCGAAGTTTATGGTAGAACGGGAAACCTAGATCAAGAAAAAAGTCCACATTCTCCAACCTGTGTGAATCAAGAACTTATTCCGTTAAGAAGAAGTTTCGTCTTAAAAGTGTCAGCTTCTTACATTTGTTTTGTTTTATTATCAAAGAATTAAATGAGCACTAATACACTAAATTATGTAAATCAGCTTGGAGGAGACATGACTAAGGGGCCAAAATAGATAGAAGAAGATTTATTTGGCGATGAAAGATCATTAATATGTGACATAAATAAAATAGCTCCAAATGACTAACTTGAATAACTCTGGAAGTGACGGATATCTCGCCACAGTGAAATGGGTAAAAAGGCTTCTTCAGGAATATACCATCAAGGTAGGAGGGTAACCAATTATATAAATTAGAGTGTGAAGTTATATTTAAATATAACCAGCAAAGACACAAACCAACAACTTTTGACAGAGCTCTTAAGCCGTTAACAGAAGTCTGTTAACCGAAGTCTCGGAGGGATTTAAGTCAAAATATAATTAAAACAGAACTTTTCGAGAAGTTTGCGTAGTTACTGCGGGCAAACCGTGCCCTGTGAAAAAGCGCAACTAGGATAGTGCGAATCGTCTGTTAATAGCCTTTCCAAAGATGTGCATGTTATATTAATTTTTTCTTGGAGAATTTTTTTCTTAGACTTTGAAAATTGTCATACTTAACACAATATAGGCAAATTTTAAATATTTTACATAAAGACATGTTTTGTTTGTAATATTTCTTGAAAAAATTCTGGAAACGTTCTATTTTTACTATATTTTGAAATAAATACTCATAACACACTCAACACACAAAAATAAATACGAATTTAACATGCGAAGTCACCCTTTCCCTTAAGATGGCTCTGTTAAGAATTAAGACATGGTTGGATTTGGAAGCCTCCTCCGCGAAAATTAGGAAACGAAAATATTTTAGTCGACACTCAATGAATCTGTATGGAAATACCTTTCGAACAAACTACACAAATTCAAATTCGTCTTACCAGAACTATTTGTACTAAATGTTTGAAATTTAGTAGTTTAGCATATAATGGTTATGGAACATTGGTTGAATTCGAAACTCCAACTTGTGTGAATCAAGGAAAAGCTCCGTATTTTATTTTGAAAAACAATGAAAGTCGAACTGGAAGGAAGTTTTTATAGTGCACTTGAATGATTCTTGACTGTGCCGGAGGAATTTTCGTTCCTCATCATACTAATACAACATTCAGTCAGCACCTTTCGCTGGTACAGGTCGACTTATGAACGGTGACAGAGAGTTCCCCTCAAAAAGTTAGTATGTTGACTATGTCCGGCCACTGCATTTTGTAACTCAGCCATTACCGTTTATTTGTTAACAAAGAAAGTTTTCTCTCAACTCCTCGTAAAACTGAAGTATTGCCGGAGAGCTCTCGAAGTTGCTCAGCTCTTATTCAATCAAATGAATAGGTCGTTCATGATAATTTACGTGGTTTATTTAAAAAGCCCATTCCACAAACAATTGAATAGGCGCTTTCCACCAAAAACGAAGACAAGTGGTTAGAAGCTGTGAAGAGAGAGCACAATTTGCTAAACCAAAATTAAACATCGTCAACAACTGATATTCTAAATGTGTGCCTGGTACAAAGCGAGGTAGAAAGAACGAAATAGAACAATTCAAACTACGATTAGGCACTAAACGTCAACGTTTTGATTATCAAGATACCTTTTCCTCTGTAGTATACTTCAGTACCATAACATTGACATTGACAATTGACATTATTGACATTGACAAAGCAATAGAAAATGCACTTACAATACCTCATACTGATCTCACAACAGCTTGCCTCATTAGCAAACTTCATGATGAAATCATTGTATACCTGAAAGAATTATATAAATGAGAAATATCCGGAAAAGTTAAATAAAGCGCTTTATAAATTAGAGCAATCCAGCAGAGAGTAGAATAATAAACTTAGTGATGTTGTTCGGAAACTAGACTTTAGGTAATATCAAAATGACATGTGTAATCGCTGTCTATGGAAACCATATATATATTTAATTATCTGTAAGGATAAGCGAATGGTGTTAGCTGTAAAAATGTAGACTGGCGAATAGTTTCAACTAAAAGTAAAAAGGGACCCATTTTGGGTTACGAAAATAGATCGTTATAATGACTCTTAGGCACAATTTTCGTAGGACAAAGTTATGGAATTGCATATAAAGTGTGTTACAACTTGGGAATCTAAGAAACAATCCACAGTTTCAGTCAGCAGCAGATTACTTTCGTCCTTACTTATCTCGCATGTATCAATTCTACTAAATGTTCTTAATTTTTTTCTCTTAAACTTAATTCTTGCTGTTTTTCCTTAGGAATATGGGCGCTTGTCTCTTTGCCTCCTTATGAAAGTAGGTTGCTTCTGTTATGCTGACCGTCACTGGAGAAACGTAGATTCATTTTTGGTATCTCTTCTTAATTAAGTTAATTAATGGTACTATTGACTCGTTCATGTTACTTGGTGAGATAAATTTTAATGTCTCTGAAGGCTTCTCTAGGTGTTTTATATTCATTAAGCTAAGCCAGTGTAAATATAATCATGACCCGTTTACTCCGTTTAGAGTTGCTTGCAGATACCTAAATGATGTCTATCAATTAATCGCAATATCGGATTCTCTAAAGTTGATGGAAACAACTTCGCTTAACACGCGTGATTTGCCTATGCCGCATTTAAACTAACTTTTAACCTTAATATCTCATTATGAGTTGCTAATTAAGTGGTACCGTTTATTGTATCTGTTGCCAAACTCTGGCATGTGCGCGATGGCTCAGGAGTACACTTGCAATTTGGTTCTGTACCGGTTGTGGGTGTGCTAGTTGTGTATATGCTTTCGTGTTTCTTCTTATTTGTTTATAGTTGAAAACACAAGTTAATAATTATATATAGATTTTTAGTTTTTCCTTATATACTTTATAGTAGTTTTAACATTGGTTGGTATAAGATTTGCTTCTAAGAGTTGAATTCGACTGTTGATTTGATTTGTTGATAAATAAATAAGTAGATAAATAAATAAATAAACTCGAACGTGTATTGGATATTTTAATTTCATCTTAACATAAGGATATTTCAAAAAAATCATCGAATAATAGATCGCAAAACGTATCTTCGAAAGAAGGAAACCTTGGAATTCCATTCTCGCCACGTTATAAAAAACTGTACTATTTTTGTATGTCTAAATAATTTTCTTATTCAATAAGTATATAAAATAACTTATGTATTAGTCATTCATACCTTACTTATGTTTATTAAAAAAACAGAATTGTTAGCGAGGAACCTAAAGATTTGTAAGATTTCATACCCATTCCCATATATTATGAATTTATTTACGCACACTTCTTAATTTAAATATATAAAAAAACAATTTTTGTATCCCGCAAAAAAAAAAATCCCGATAAGGAAGTAGAAAGTGAATAAACGCTTTAAGTCAAGCACATCCTTAAATCAGAATCAGAGGAACTCTTAAATGAATCGCTATTCTAATCGAGAATATATATAATTTACGAAACTTTTAGGAATATATCCTTTTTCCAAATGCACAACACATAGTTTCAGTGCCTTTTTTTTTTCTTTTAATTGTGATTTAATTATGATAATTAATTCTATTTTCCACTTGACTTCTAACTGCAATATTTCTTTTTAATCTTAATATCAACTTTAGAAGTTGTTTTAAGTCAGTGGCCAGTTACCGTCGTCCAAATGTGTTACTTAATGGCTTCACCCGCATTCACATGTATGACGTTCCCGGAACAGCGTTTCCGCGATAGTAAGTAAGTCTTAATTCATGTTTACAAATAACGTATTTATTTGAAACAGCATTTCTCCTAATAATTGATGGCAACTGTGATGGCATATTTAAAGTTTACCTTGCGTTGGCTACAAACTGTGGGTCAAACTGAGAAATTTAACATGGGATACTAAAGATGACAGAAGACGATGGCAAATGCCACAAATATAGCATTCCCCAGTTTATAAGGGCAGTGCCTTCAAAGCAAAGTGTGATATAGCGCCGGTTACGATTCAGTGTAAATCGGGGATGTCTTCACTCTTGAAACAAACGATAGAGTTATCAACCATCCCTGCTAGGGGTTTGCCTTTCACATTTGTACTAAATACACTAGAACCAGAGCTAACATTTCATGAACATTTATATAAACAAACATAAGCCACGGGATTTTGCTTTTGGCAAAGCAAGTAAGCTATGTGTTCAACTGATTTAATGTTGTACATTATGCGTGGCTCAAAAACCGATAAGCATTCATTGCGTTTAGCGCTTTACATATCCAAGTACCGTAAAAAGACTTTAACAAAAAGATGACATGCTTCTGGTCTCAATGAAATTTATGCATTCTTGATCGGAAACACTTTCTGGATTGGTGATAGCGATCTACCCTTCTACGCAGTGAAGGCAAAATATAGGTTTTAAAATTGACAAAAAAGAATTGAAAATTCTTGCAAGCACATTGGCATTGCAAACTGACTAAATCGGTCAAATGCTCATTCAAGGGTTCGTTTAATTAAAATCCCAATGGCGCATTCTACAAAATGGAAAGATCTTTCTGTTGTTAAAACTTAGCATAATCGACTTCTCGGCTAGAAGGACAGTTATATTAAAGCATCTTATTTATTTCTAAACTGCACTCAATAGGGATTATAGAAACAATTATTACTTGAGAACTTTATAAAAAACACCCCAATTCAGCAATGCATTATAATAGTTGTGTTGCATAGTTTACTTACGAAGCGACAATGTACACAAGATTTAATGTTTCTTATAAAAAACTTTAGACGACGATAATAAATACTCGTCCCGAAGGTTGAAAGGCTTTTTATTTGCTTTCGAGTGCTTTCAATTTTCCTCTTTAGCTTTTCTTTAAATCCAAACTCGACTCAATAGATATTTTTGCATTTTTCCCTGACCCTCATAGAAGAGCATTGAACACATGCAAATTGTTAATTAATTTAATTTTTCAATTAAAAAAATTGGATTAATTACTCACGATTCCTAAAAAAAAAAAAAAGAACAAGTAGTTGTATCCTCTAGATGCACGTGGTGTAATATGAAATGTAACTATACAAAAGCAAAAAAAAATCACCTCTGGCTAAGCTTGCAATAAGCACTTCCGAATGATAAAATTTATAAATTGATTTCAATTGTTGTTTGGGTTAAGGCCTACCATACAGCAGAGATTCAGTACCTTTCAGTACGATTTAAATACCTTTCACACGAAACCAAATACTTTAATTTTACACTTTCCTCAGATGAAGCAAATGGCATGCAAATGTATGAAAATTTTTCGTGAAGATAAGCGGCGTCTAATTATTAATATTAAATTAATTATATTAAATCACTTTTCATAATTTGCTAACTCATTTAACTGAACTGAGACTAAATTTCGAATAATTCTAATAGACCTTTTAAAAAATTATATCGCGCACCTTGAGGTTACTCTTCGAGTAACGGTTTTCTTTTTTCGCATATTCGAGTTTTAAGCTCTTTGTCTAGGTTATCATATAATTTTGTCTATTTCGTCATTTCTTAATGCACATTAGCTATAATTAAAACAGATACAAACAAAATCTAGTTGTGTATATGACGTTCATTATTCAAAAACACGCCATTGCTTTTCAATAAGTTCGCACATAGCCAAATGTTTCAGTATTTAAGTGTGTTATTTATTCACTTTCATTTAAACCGTCAAATCTCAAAAATGTTCCTTTAGCAGGAGCTGGTTTTTATGTTAAATAATTTAATATACATTTGTGTACATACACATAAGGATTTTCAATTAACAAAAACACAAAGCCATAATTAATCATTTTTGAATTTTAAAGCTTTATAAAAATTTTCTGAAAACACAAATTTTTTAAACACTTAATTTCTTTTCCTTAAAATAAATTCAATATTTTCCCCCGTTTTTGCTTTTTCATTTTTTCCCCCCTCAAAAAAGTGTAACCCACCGCAACTTACACGTTGTTAAACGTCAGTTACATAGTCAGCATATTTATATATATGATTTGCATAAATCGCTTACATTATTTTGTTTATATCAACTATTAATTTTTTCTATTACCTTTCGTTTGCTTATAGTTTTTAATATATTCCCGTTTTTATTTATATATTGAAAGTAAAGAACTTTCCTTTAACGTAAACACACATCCATGTATACCTATGTACGTATGTACATATCTTTTTTATTTACATGCAGATTTATCACAACATAGACATATAGTGATATTAAAATTTCACATAGCCTTTATAAGAATTAGTTACTTATGTGATAATAGTGTCCTTTTTAATATTATAAATATTTACGTATATATTATTTCGCGCAAACTCTCGCGGCAAAGAATTTACAAACCGTTGCGTCTAAAATTCCAAATAGCTTATTTGAAGAGAAAAAGGTGACTGAAGAAATTTGAAGAAGGTTTAGATTTATATTCATGTAAGCAATTGTTAAAAATATTCGGTTACGACCGAATCTTTTATACCCATCACCGTTATTGCATACAAAATTGAAAGAAAGGAAAAATATAAATTTGCATATTCCACAATATTGGGTGGCCTGACTGATTTTTGACATTCTTGTAGAATAATTTTGTGGAAATTCATAGCGTGCATAGCAAAGAATATGAAAAGCAAAGCCATTCTTTGCTTTGGACGCATGGATATGTGGGCATTGTAGGCGTTCTTTTTTTACCTGGTTGGGCCATTTTCAAATTTGTACGCAATTTCCTCTTTTTTGCGAACGGAAGAAGATAGATACTATAAAGTTGGGCAGACGCACAGGCTTTTTGGAACTTGTTTCAGTATTCTTGTATTAAAACTGAATAAATTAAATTTTGATACCTTATTATATGGGGTGGCATGGTCAATTTTTTCCATTTTTGTACATTTATCTGCTACAGTTTATGAGTAATGAGCAAAACACCAATGTTTTATTCATTTTAAAAAACGGAGATGTTCTCAGTTTCCTTGGTATAGTAGTGTTCTTCGACCGATTGGGCCCATTGTTAACACCAACTTGAGTTGAGGAACTTCCAAAATAGCCAGTTTTAAGTCGATAGCTTCGTTTTTGCGTCTGGGTAAACGCCAGACATCACACAGACGGAGAGACGGATGCTGATCAAGAATATATACACTTTGTGGGCTCTCTGAAGCTTTTTTCCAGATGTTGCAAACAATTAACAAAGTGAATATACCCGTCATCCTTTGGTGATGAATATAAATGCAATAGTTTATAGTAAAAGAAATCTCCTCTCAGAGAAAGCGAAATTTTACAATAACCGTGCCAGACAACACCTGCATGACTGATAGCAACGAGAGAGTATTTGTAGAAATTTCTGAGAGTAAAGCCAAATTTTACAATTTGGCCATGATAGTAAATCAGAGACAACGAGATACACAGATATGCCAACATTTTGTTCAAAATTAAAAATATTAGATTTTTAGGGACTTTTTGTGTATCCTAGTTAGCAACCATTTATATGCTCGCTCTTTCACTGTCATTAACTGTTTGGACGCAAATTCAGCTAATGGTATCTTGACGTGACGTCGCATTCTCTCAAACGTTTACAAAGCGAAAATTTACTTACTTATCTATATATTTGTTAATTTTACTTGCTTACACACATATATTTGACATATTTTATCCAATGTTCTTTATTGCGGATGAGTTACGCAGTCTAGTTATGTTATATTATTACCCGCCTGAGTGGCAGAAGGTCAAGAATTTCGACTGACAACTCACTGGTCGCGGGTTCGAATCCCAAGTGCGGTAGAGTTTTTAATGAAGCCGATAGTCTTACATGCTTTAAGATTTTAGTCTTGGAATTTATTCTCTGGCTAAATTTGTAATAATAATAATAATAATAATAATAATAATAATAATAATAACAATAATAATAATAATAATAATAATAATAATAATAATAATAATAATAATAATAATAATAATAATAACAATAATAATAATAATAACAACAATAATAATATTAATAATAAATATTTTAAAATTAAACACCAAAGTAGCTCGATTGTTTTCTCGCCAAATAATAGTTAAAGAGGAATAAAAATTACGGGAAGTACATGAGTATTTGCAAGACCTTATTTTTAAAAATAAAAGCAGAGTGAAAACAGTTGAACATTTTGTAAAAACAATAGCATCCGTGATAAATCGCGTAAAGAATATTCTTTATAATACATAGAGAGATAATTTTTATTTTGGCCGGAAAATTAAACCACGTTAGCTTGGAAAAAAAGTTTGGGCTTTGGAGAGGACGAAGATATGTTTTTAGATTGAGCTACATATTGATGAGAAGAAATAATAGAGAGCCTGCAAGTGACGACTAAAGAAGGACTTGAGAACGTATGCCAAAAAGCAGCGGATTACGAACAAGAAAACGGCTTTATATTAATTGCGGAAAAATGTATACAGAGGCATTTTTCAGGATATATTTGACTTTCTTGACCAAGTGAGATTTGGCTGGCAGTCTGCGCGAAACTTCCATACAACGCAAAAATTATAAAGCAGGAACGTTATATCTACGGAACCCCAGAGATGAAATTCTTGAAATATATCAATATCAATCGCTATGAACTGAACGCAGCAGAGTATTTGCAAAATAAACATAAATTGGGTATTAGGAAACTAATTTTTGATAAGATTATGGAGAAAACAAACGATTGGTTTACGACGAATGGTAACTTCTTAGACTCCAATTACTGGACCTTACATTAATAAACTTATTAAATAACATAAAAATTCG
>KK500242.1:89226-118430 GCA_000688715.1 Glossina pallidipes | reverse complement strand
TGTGGGGGGGTAGTTTTTTAGTACGTAGGCGCCAGGGATGGCGAATCGTGCATGCTGCTACTAACAACCAGCAGTATCTTTCGAAGATTTTCTACCTCCTGCTCACCGAGCAAAAAAAAAAAAAAAAACACACACACACACACACACACACACACACACACACACACACACACACACACTAATAAACATCAGAAAAAAGTTTTGTTTGCATACTAGTTAACCTACCACGCCATGTGCTTAATCCAAACGTCATGAAATTTTCCATTCTCTTGCAACAGCAACAGGTTAATATGATTTCGCTTTTCCTCTTGCGTAAAATAATATGGACCCACAATAATGTCATCCTCGAGATCGCACACATTTACACTTATTTCGGGATTTTGTCGCTCAAAGCCTTTCACGTTATCCACCGTCAATGGAAAATTTAAATTTTCAAAATTTAACGTCACGTTATTACGTAACACTATAATGTCAGCTCGAATATTTTTGAATTTTATATGATGAACATCTTTTTGGACAAATGGCGGATATTATTGCCCATTTAAAACATTACTCGTCACTGTTTTGTACATTGATGCAAGCGTGCTTTCTGTATATCTTCCCAGGTAAACGTAAATAAGATGACCCTTTTGTAGGTTGATATTTGTTTATATTAATTTCAAGATTTGAAATATCTATTAATGTCCATCCACTGTATCGTTCTTGAAATTCACTCATTTTTTACAAGAGAATATTGCGTTGGGCTGTGAAAATTGTATGGATATCTTCGTCTGTTTGATTTGAACTTAGTACTTTCCTTTTTGTTTGATGTGAGAAAACACGCTTTTCCTCTTCACATCCTTCCTTCAATAAGCTATACTTACAGCATAGTATGCAACTAAATTTAATATTTCTATGCTTTTGCGCAATATTTCTTAATGTCATTATAACGTTATTCTCTATGGTAGTGAAAAATTAAATTTTCCTTATTTCTATTCTCCCATTTGTAGATTTCAATGCGATTCTGGAAAGTGGATTCAACCCACGTTGCACTCATATCCATCCATTTATTCCAATTATCCTTATGGAAGTTTGTACGTAAATGATGAGGCCACATTTCTTTCTTTACACGTATTTCACACTTATCGCCGTATACATCCTTTTCTTCCTTCTTTCGAATATGATTCACCAAATGTTGATGTTCAACAAAGTCATTTAAAGTTGAAAATTTCACTTCACACCTTAGACAATGAAATTCATGATGCATCCTTAAGCGACCATTTAAGGAACACTTTTGCTTATATGTTCTACCGCAAAAATCGTACGAAAATTTACCATTTTCTTTTTTTTTAGTAGCTGTTGTAGCTGTGATTACACTCTTTGAAATTTTAGCGCAATAATGATGTATATTTTCCAAAAATCTACTTATTTGTACTATCTAAATTGTAGAGGAAGGGTGGAGAGAGGGAACGTGGTTAAAAACCTCAACCAAAAAATATATGAGAAAAATAAAGACAAATGCTTAATTTTTTTATCCTTGGTTTTTTATTTTTTTAATTGCTGCCGCTGAATACTTACTGTTATAATCGTTTAAAATTAAAATTTTTGTCGTTAATCATCTCTTTCCCGATATCAACTTGTCCTGACGAAAGATCCTTTAACATCTCATCGTCTATGGCGTTGAATTTATCGGGTAGAAACAAGACGCGATTTTCAAGGTGTAACATGATATTTTTACCATATCTCGTTTGCTTCCTCTCGGCTGATACTACCTCAAACGCTTGTCCTTTGGAAAGTCCTTCAGCGACATAATTGTCTTCTCATATACTGGAGTCTCACCAATGTTACTTAATACTTCCACCATATCCATATTATTTTTTTGATAAATATATTCAAATACTGTTTGGAATGTTGGAATGTTGTATACTTCTAAACGCTAGACGCGTTTTATACCCTAAAATCTAATCTCGTAAATACGATAATAGATAATAGCTATGATGTTGTGTATTCTATAAATCTGTTATACATTTATAACACATTTCTTCGAAAAACCCAAAGATTCTATAAATAACAGCTTTTCATCACATTCCAAAAAATATATTTTTTTATTAATTAATTCAAATTTGTTTTGTGATTTCCGTACCTCGCACATTCTTCTGAAAACCTCAATAGTTCCTAAAAATATCACCTTATTCAAAACAAAAAAATATATTTTAATTAATTCAATTTTTTTGTGGTTTCCGTACATCACGCATCTCAAAGTTCCTAAAAATAAAATAATACATTGTCACACAACAATATGTACGCTGTAGAGTATATAATGCTTTGTAAATGATTTTTGCAAAACCCCGCAAACTTCCTACACTGTAGGGTATACTAAGTTTAGAATTTGGTTTGCAACACAACAAACTTCCTATGCGATAGAGTATACACTTCCTATGCGATAGGGTATACTAAGTTTAGAACTTGGTTTGCAACACCACCGCCATACATACAATTAGCTTCCCATGCAATAGGGTATACTTAGTTTCGAACATAGTTTTGCAACACCATCACAGCAACACGCTCGAAAACCCCAACACGAACACCCATTTCGAACAAAAAATGCATAGTGCCCCTGAAGGAACATATATTAACTACTTGCCGTTTATAATTTTCTTACTTAAATTTTCTTTAGTCAACTACTAGTCGCTATTTTTTTATGTTTATCTGTTTTTTTTTTTAGGTATTGGTACAATTGGTGAATCGTAGGGGCTAACTGAGGGTTCTATAATGTTTTGTTATAATAATTCTTCTACCTCTGTATGTATGGTGTCAGTTTGTGTGTGGGGTAATTTATAGTTTTTTATGTATACTGGTGTATTGTCGTTTGTTTCTATGTTTTGTGTGTAAAAATTATTTTCTGTGAGTGGTTCATTTTCTAGATCGAATATCGTTTGAAATTTTTTGAAGATTTTTATGAGTTCGTCTCTGAGAGTTGTTCACGGTGTCTAGTGAATTGTAATATTTGTTGGAATCGTTGTTCATTATGTTCAGTGAGTATGTTGGAGTTTTGTATGATTTCGTAGGTGTTAAGTGGTTCGGTGTTGACATGTAGGTGTTGTATCGTGATTTCTTTATCTAGTGTATTTAATGTTTTAATGTGTTCTTGCCCGTTTTTTAGTATCATTGAATTGGCTAAAAATATTCCTCTTTCTATTTCTTTGTTTAGTACTAAAGCTACTATCTTCATATCTATGGGGACTAAATTCGCATCTTGTATGGAGAAATATGTTGCTTCTGTTAAATATTTGATCGTATATGGGGAGCTGAACTTGGTCATCTTGTGTATAATTTGTAAGAGAGAAATTTTCATAATTTATGTTACATGCAGGAAATCTCTTCCTATGATTCCATGGGTTTTTATTGGGAAGTTCTGGTCTATTAATTGTATCTTATGTTGAGCGTTTTCGTTTCTTAAACTTATATTTATGTTTCTATACATTTGTTGGTTATTCCTGTTAGGTTAAGACATTCTGAGTTATTTAGTGAGTAATGTTCTGAAAGGTAGTTGGATAATTTTGAGATATAGAAGATATGGAAGTTTGCTTGGTTTAAATGTTTGGCGGATGCCGGAGTTAAATGTTTGATCCCGAATTCAAGAGTATCGTCAAGCAATCCGATTGAAATCCATTTGGTTGTTTTTGTTGTTGTTTCTGTTATTTCTGTTCTTATTATTATTTTGATCTCGATAGTTGAAATTCCTGTTATTATTGTTGTAGTTCTTGGTATTGGAATTATTATTATTGTTTCTATTAAAATTGTTGTTATTATTATTATAACAATGCCTGTGGAATGAGCCTTTATTTCTTGGTGTAAAAGAAATTGTTTGTGTATATGCAATATGAATAAGGGCTCATTCTTGGTGTAATAGAAATAAAGGCTCATTCTCGGTGTAATAGAAATTGTTTGTGCACATATGCAACATGAATTAGGACTCATTCTTGGTGTAATCGAAATAAAGGCTCATTCTCGGTGTAATAGAAATTGTTTGTGTATATATGCAACATGAATTAGGGCCCATTCTTGGTGTAATAGAAATAAAGGTTCATTCTTGGTGTAATAGAAATTATTTGTGTGTATATGCAATATGAATTAGGGCTCATTCTTGGTAATAGAAATAATATTATGATTATTGTACCTTTAATTCTTTCTATTGAGATTATTATTGTGATATTGGCTTCTGTTGCTTTGGTTAATGTAGGACTTTTTTTTTGTTGTTGTGGGGATTGTATGTGAGGCTGTTTCTATGTTGAAATCCGTTTTTGGTTGTATTATACTTTCTATCTTGCTGAGCTTTATGCCTTCTAGAGATTCATTGGTTGCTTCAATTTCTAATAATTCTTTTGCTCTTTTATATTTCTTCTTAAATGTTTGTATTTTGTTTAATAAATCTGGTTGTTCAGGTCTTGTATTAGTTTCTACTATAATATGGACTCTAGTTCTATAATTTTCTAATTCTTCTAATTTGTTTTCGATTGTATCTTTCTTATAGGTTTTGTTGCCTAGATTTTTAAGGTCTTATCTATGGAGATGTTAATTTCATCTATCCTTTCCATTAAAGAAGTAAACAAATTTTTTTTGTTATTTAGTAAGGCATGTTAGCTTTATTTTTTTTTTTTATCTATCTATTCCTATTTGTGTTTCTATTCTTACGAAAACCCCAAAACCAGTCAATGCTAACTAATTGAGTTTCGTAAGTAATAAATCCTCTAGTGCATATTCGCGGCTCGTCATGCATCTGCCGGCCGACGAAAAAGATTAGCAGGAAAACAGACAGGGAAAACCCAGGTGCACATGCGCGGCGCGTCATACAGCTGCCGGCCGAGGAAAACGATTACCAGAAAAGCATGTTAACGGATTAAAAATGAAGCCATGAAGTTAGGTGATCGTAACATGCTTGTAAAAATGTACATAAGTAGACTATTTGCGGAAGGCAGTTTAGTCGTACGAGAACATTTGAGTCGAAAAAGAATATTAAAGTTGAGAAGTCGAGAGTATTGCCAAAGTAAAATGTAAATAATCCTAGCCTTAAAGAATAGATTGTAAATAAAGAAACTTGGAGTTAAAAGAATTCTCAAGTGCATTTCCCTTGAAAATAATATCCACGACCTAGTGATACGGACCGTATCGAGATTAGTGGAAATTTGTAACAACTGGTATCAGAAGTGAGATCGTGGAAAACAAGCGAAATGGTAAAATTAGACGATCTAACAGTGGAACAGCTCAAACAGGAGCTGAGGAAAAGGAACATAACAACAACTGGTGGTAAGCGTAATAAAAAAGAAAAGCTGCAGCGCCGACTTTGGGAACAACTAGAGAAGGAGGGAGAGGATCGTTCTGTATTTGAATTCTACGGCGACTCTTATGAAGTCACCCCGACGGACAGTATTGTAGGCGGAGATGATGAATGTACAACCGATGAGAGACGGGAGGTACGTAGCAGACCAAGAGCAAAGAGAACAGAAAAACGACAACATGGAAGGAACAGAAAATACAGCTATAGCAAGGGAAAAACACAGCAAAGAAAAAGGCGAAGACGATGCAAGTATATCAAACGCCGTTGTTATGCAGTTTGTGCAACAAATGCAACAACAAATGCAACAACAAATGCAACAACAAATGCAACAACAAATGGAACAACAAACGCAACAGATAGAATCAAAAATTGACGAGAAAATTTAGGAAAATCAAGACATCCTGAAAGCACGTATACACCAGGTATATCAGCAAATTGATGGCCAAATTAATGCGCTGGAAGGGAAGCTAAGCCAGTCTGACGCAAGACTGGATGTCCTGGAAGAAAAAGTTACTAAAGTAATAAGTCAATATGATGTGAAGGCAGAAGCCTTAGAAGAAGAAATGAGCGGAACGTTGAGCCAGTTTACAACCTTACGAAGCGAAGTCGACGCCTTAAAAGAAACCGCGGCTAAACAGCAGCTTTGTGTTGGAGATAGTGCTTCTGAAGTTCAAGCCCCTACCATTGATGACGCCTCCAACGTAGATGTGCGCGTTCTATTTGATCATAAGTTACGCTTTAACTTGCATATTTAGCTTTCGTAAAGCAAAGCTAAGCCCCCGCTTGGTGTTATAAAGAGGTGGTCTAAAAAGCTTGATGATCCTTACGTTACGAAAAGGCTATACATGTATTTGGTTAGACCTATACTCGAGTATGCCTCTGTTGTGTGGTCTGCTTCCTATAGGTGCTATGTAGATTCAATTGAATATGTTCAAAAGCAATCCTTGACGTTTACCCTTAGGAATTTTTGATGGGACCCGATTGCCTCTCTTCCCCCCTATGAAAATTGATTGCTTCTGTTATCCTTACCGTCTCTTGAGAAACGTAGATTTGTTCTTGGTATTTGTTTCTCAATCAATGTAATAAATGGTACTATTGACTCGTCTGCATTACTTGGTGAGATAAGCTTTAATGTTAAGCAAAAATCTCGTTACTTTGTCAAAGAGTGTCGTTATCTGGAGAACTCATCTTCTCTACAAGCCTGTAAAAGACCAACTCGTAGTGTGGCGTTTGATACTTCACTTTCGCCTTCACCTAAATCTGAATCGTCGACTCATGTGAGTACTTCACCCATGCCTACAAAGAAAGTTAGCGTTTCCGCTATCGTTGAGCCGGCCGCTAATAACAAAGTCACAAATAAGCTGGGTAGCCTCCTCACTCTAGCTATGCTGGACTGACAAAGGTATCTCCCCCTAGTGGTGCAATTCAGGCTACTCTAGGTACATCTCCAGAAAGTATTTATAAAAAGGACAAATCCGCCTCTCCCCCTGGTTATTCAGGTGTGTCTGCTGGTCACCATGCTGTGCAAGTCACACAAGCTGTACTTGCAAATTCGATCACCACCTTTATATTCTCGCCAACTCAAAGCTCTCTACCTGCGAATCCTATTGTATCCAGTAGGGATGATGCCTGCTTGACGGCAGCACCCCCAGAAAGGCAATGTTCGTGTGAAAACATAAAAAGCATAAAGAGCTATCTCTTTAAAGTATTAGTTCCGGCTGAAAACATGGGAATTTTGTTAAACAAACCATTGTGACTAGTTCGATCTTTAATTAAGGATTTAATCCTCGTAATACTAATTGAATAGAAAACGTTAGGGACCAAAAGTAAAAAATTCGCCGCACTTTCATAAATTCCTAAATTCAGTGAGCACGAACGTTTCCTGATTGGACAGCACTGAAACTTGGTTAAAACCTGATTTACATTCGTCGGAACTTTTTCACAATTCTTCTAGAAAGGATCGATTGGGCCGTACTCGTAGCGATATTGCAGTCCCGGCCTATTCCGTTGAATTTCATATTCCCCCCGCGGTGAATTTATTGGCTTTCGGGGGAAAATTTCCATTCAACAGTTATACGTAACTTGCTCCTACATTCCCCCAAGTGCGGATATGGCCACTTATAAGAAACATGCTGCCCTCGTTTGTGACGTGGCCGAAAAGTCTGCACCTACTGATATAGTCATTGACTTGGGGGACTTTTCGGTTCAATTCATTTTTCATATTTTGGTATTTTTTTTCTCTTTTAAGTTTTTAAATTTTTCTCGGTTTTTCTTCTTTTTTTTTTTGGTTCAAGTTTGTTGAGAACGTTTAAACTATCTATTAATTTTTCTTTTGAAAAAAGAATTCTTGAGATCTTTAGAAGTTCATATAAAAATTCATCTTTTTTTTGCTTCATTGGATGCCGGCGTCGAGAAAAATATACATTTTACGAAACTCATACTGGCGATAAAAGCCTTTCATGCTTAACACCTTCGGAACGCGTCAGGCCTTTCCGTATGTCCTGTCACGGTCGCCATTTAGTAGTTCACTTTACTACTGACCATTCATCTGTTTAAATTTTCCTAAAGGTGAACTTATAACGTGACTAATTTTGCTTACGCTAGAGTATTTGCTAGTTCAAGCTTAAAGCTAATTTAGATTATTGGGTTATAACTAGATTTACATTAATGTAGACTATCTTAAGTTAGATTATAGATAGATAGTTAGATTATAGGAATTACAAGTTTTGTGTTGCTAAAAATATACATAGCTTGCATAAGTGACTACGTTGTAAAATAAAAAATAAAACATAGTAAAGCAATAATGCTACAACGTGTAATTCCGTTGTCTGCTAAAAATCTTTGGGATTTACTAAATTGTCAACCGTAGCTGCTAACAACTATATTTCGTATATCAATAATATTTTCCGACAATTTTTGTTTCTGTAGACTGTGAGAAAGCAAAGTCGTCCCTCGTTGCGATCTCACATGTCCCTTGTGCCAGAAGGTAGAGCGCTAGATTTAATTTAGAGTTAAGCTTCAATTATTACATTAAGTTGACATGACAGACGACGGGTTTGGGGAAACCCAAACAGAAAATAGCTGTCTTCTGATTGGATATGGTAGGGTTGCCAAGCCAACCCTCACGAAATTCCAAATCAGGTGATTTCCATCGTCGTGTGAAATCAACAGACAATTTCCGGTGTTCTGTGTCTTGTGAAAGGGGCAGCCAACCGAGCAACACGCCGTCACGCGAAGGCTGTAGCTTTTTTTTCTTTTTCTGCCTAGCTAAGTTAGTAAGTTGGAGAAAAAAATAAAAACAACGAGCGAAACGATCCCCAAAAAAAAACTTCTTGTAAGAGGGACACTTGCAGCCCGGTGAGTTAACTCCGGCACCAGAGTAGCGGCAAAAATGTGTCTCACAAGACACGTGCGGCACTATATGAATTTCTGGCCATATACCGAATGAACCACTCAGGACTAACCAGTGTTTTCCAAGGAAAAATTGGCATTTCTGTTTGTTGCTCAGTACGAGCTGACCGGCAAGCGACACAATTTTCGAACAAATTCTGTGTGGCGTTATTCAAGCCTTTCAACCAACAATAGGCTCTAGCTAAAATCTTTAATCTCGTAATTCCAAAATGCGCAGTATGTAATTCATCTTATACTCGCTTTGCAATAATTATGGAATTGTATGCCATGTATTAAAAACTCATTCTGTAAGCTAATGTAATGTTGAAGTAATTCCAATTCCAATTACGATTCGCTGCACACCGCCTACGCCGTATGGGCTGTCATCCACGGCTGAAACTAATGGCAATTTAGGATTAAAATGCATAATCACTATATTCGTTTGAATTTGCTTCTCGACCTTATGAAACGTTCTCTCACATTGCGCTTTCACATTCCGCATGTAGTAATTTGTCTAGGAGATACACGATGTTACACAGATTGTTGAAAAATCGACCATAATAGTTTATGAGCCCAAGAAAAACGCGAACCTCATCTTTATTTGTTGGTTTTCGCCTACTTTGGATGGCATTAATTTTGCTTTGTATACTATGTATGTCACTTTTATCAATTATTATTATATAATAGTGTTCTTGTTGGATTTTGCGTCTGTTGCTCTCTTAATATGTTTTGTTGTTGCGTAAATTCTCTAAGATGAGTTTGATAGTGTCCTTCCACGTGTTGAAATTCTGAAAATGAATTGCCCGGGGTGTACATATACCATGGCGCACATACACGTGCAAAGGAAATCGATGTAGTTAGTGTGGGGATTACCTTAAGAGTGTGCGGGGAGTGTATGTAAGGAGGAATGATTTATGTTTTACTATACATCCTTGACTAAGGCGGTAATTAAGAGAGAACACATGTTGGTGAATTCCATACTACGAGGAAGGGAAAAAGGCCATTCATTACTGCCATCTATGAGGATACATGATTCGTCTTGGAAAATCTTAAGAATACAATCTGATTCTGTGACGTTGCTTCGGTTTCAAAGGCGAATTGACTGGCTCCTGTATTATATATTGGGTACGCCGTGGGACCAAAATATTCGTAAAGTAAAGTTCATTTCTGAAGGTTAGTTATGTTCGTTGTTCTTGCTGTCCTAATGAGGGTTTATCGTTTGCCATCAATGGGATAGTGAGTCCGAATATTACGTGACTTATTGTGATGCCTCGTGGTGGAGAGATCAGTTTCGAGAGAACAAGGAGGTTGACCTTACTCACGAGTCATCGTCGAAAGATGTGGTACAATTTTGAAAAGGTGTCCCTTGAACTGATATGGTGATATGGTGTCAGTGATTCTTTTATGATGTACATCCTTCAGAACCTTTAAAACGGTTTCCCGATTTCATTGAACGGTGGAAGAAATTAATGTTAATCGCATTGATAGTGCGAATGTTGCAAAAAGTCTCTATTGTTTGGCATTTTTTTTCATATCGTGGATATGAGCTGCAATTTTTGATAACTTAAGGTTGAGTTGGGCAACTTCCTTAGTGGCGGCTGTTTCGTCTTGCTCCGTGATGTTTTTAGTGGAGTTCAACACTGAGGTTTGATTTTTTAGCAAATTTAGAAGATATTGTTCATTCCCTGTAAGCATTTCGGTAATGTTGGACATGGACATTCTCTTTGTGTATTTGGAGTCTAATATACCCAATTAGGAAAGTTTCCTACAAACGAATAACTTCGTTTGGTCCGATGTGTCATTAAATGGTTGTTATCTATTTGTAATTCAAATTCCATGTATTCGAATTGCGTAGAAAGCGTTTGACATAGAGAGACGGGAAGTTGTAAACATGTAGCATCGATGTTTTAAGATGAGCTTGTAGTGATTTTATGTCGTAATATATGAATAAATGAATAAATGAAATATATGAATATGTCATGGCTGGTATGTTATGGTGAATGTGGAAAGCGGGTTTGCGGAAAGTCATTTCGAGCGAAGCATGTGAACCCCTCATTGTTGCACCTTCAGAGAACACAACGAAGAAAAATAGCTGTAAGAATAAGGAAGGAGAATAATCCTTAAGGAATAAAGGCTGCATATTCCAAAAATATGGCGCATAATATATGTTACATTTGCCTATTGAAAATGAAAGAAAATGCATTTTTTCTTTTCTATTGCGTTGACGACTAAAGGAGAGATACATAATTGTAACTATATATAAATATACAATATAATAATAAATAAATATATACAAAATATGAAAACAAAACTTACGAATAATTTTTATTATTAAAACCAAAATAATATTAAATGCTATCGAAAATAAATTGAAGAAAATTGAGATTAAATAGTCGAGCAAGGCCAACAATTATATGCCCTACTCACACTGCCCACTCCGCATAGTACAGTCATTCACTCATTTTAGTAATAATTCATCATTATTGTCATGCAAAGTTACACTTTCCATGATAGCTCGCTTATTGGACCATGCCCAAAAAATCTATTCACCTTCCGCGAAATGAATTGACTCAATTGATGATTGAAATGTTCTATTCTAGTTGGATTTCACAAAGACGTAGTAGTAGTAGTAGTAGTAGTAGTAAGTCCATTGTCAACGTAGCAAAGTTGACACTGGATGTTAATCTACCTCGTTTTTGTGAGGAAACTGACTTGTTTCGGCGGAAATTACAACCTTTGGGGTTGGAATACAGTAACATTCACTTGTAACGGGGCCCTGCACCCTTGTAGTTCCTGTTGGCATTTCTAACATCCACTACACTGACGTTTCCGTCGTTTCCTAGATAGGCTGCCGCTATTCTGCCTAACCGCCACTGAAGTACTTTTGTTTCCATTTACATCGATATTGAAGTTCGTGATCATCGTCCAGAATTCAGACTTCAAATGTAAAACAAACTTCCATCGGGTAAGCAGGTTCGTGTTACTGAGAGGTACGTTAGAATCAGCCTGTGTGTCAGAGGCCCTCCAATGAAAAAGTGGCCCATAGTGGAAGCGCTTAGATTATTATGGTTTTGCGAAGTCGGAGTGAGTGGTTGGGCGTTTAGAATAGTTTCTATTTCTATCATTACTGTTTCTAGTTCTTCATACAGCATTGCCAAGCGTTTGACCAACCTCAACGAACTGAGCGATATTCATATACAAAGGAATGCTGTTTTCCCAGAAGAATTGCGCACACTGCAAGTGCACTCGTTTTCAGATTGCCATGTGCTAAATCGTGTGTCGCATATACAATTCCGCGCTTAGAATTATATGCCGCAGCGTTGAGCGCACAGCTCAGTGAACCGCGTGAAAAATCTCAATTGCGTCGACGAGCCTACTTTTTATTAATCTTATTTACCCCATTTCAAACACAGATATAATCTTTTATGTCTGTCGCTCGGATGCACTTCCAGCTGCAAGTATGCTTCAGTCAATTTTTGAAAATGGTTTTTTAAAGAGCGCTTTGTATTTTCGAAAAAAATTTTTCTTTTGAAAACTGAAAAATGAATCAGTTTGTTAGGATATGGATTAGGAGTGTTTAAATCAATTTAGACCCATAATCCAGTAAAAATCAATCATTTAAAAAATTTTATTTTGGTTCAGCTATGTAATTAAAAATCTTTGGATTTTATTTTGTTTTCCTTTTACAGCTGTTTTCCTTAAAAATGCAACTCCGAAGAAACGATAGCTATTTTGCTCACGTCTACTTTAACAGTTATCTGATAGAGCATTTAATACATTTTCTGCAAACATAATCCAAAAAATAAACCAATGTTAATGGGAAATAGTGGGTGACGATGTTATATATAATTCAAAATCACCCGAAAAGCAAGAGTTAAATTTTTGCATACTTGATCAACATCGCGAGTTATACAGTTTTCACAGACGTTGATTTGACAAATACTTAAGGTGCTAAAGCAAACAACGCAAAACTCTAAATAAAACTTTCGCCAAAACGAAAAATTTTAAATTTATGAAAGGTAAGTAGAGCAATTTTTTTCACTCTTTACTCCAATTTTCTAATTAATGCACTTAATCTTCCAAAGCTTCTAAACGTTTCTGTATCATCAAATTTCCCATTCATCGTCATATATTGACGCCACCATTTATAAATTTTCAACAATCACCAGTTAAATTATTATTATTATTATTATTATAAATTTAGCCAAAGAATAAAATTCTAAGACTAAAGTCTTAAAGCACTAGCATCTAAGGTTTTCGGCTTTATTATAAACTCTACCGCACTTGAGATTTGAACCCACGACCAACCATTGGAATTGCTAGTGGAGACTCTTCCCTACTCGGCCACTCAAGCCGATCAAAAATTATTATTACTATTATTAATATAGCCAGAGAATAATTTCTTATCAGTCTATTGGATATATTTGTGTCATCGTTAACAGACTAAATACTTTCTTCAGCGAACAAAGAGTAAGTATTTTAGGGTTTTTTTTTTGTAAGACGAACCTGAGATAGGCATCTTCCAAAGATACTACTGGCCCCCGCCAGCAGCATGTGTTATTTATTTTTTATTTACTTACACATGAACCTCAACTAGAATAAATTGACAGTCGAATTCAATCTATTCTTAGACGTAAATCTTGTACTCATTAACGTTAAAAATTACTAAAAAGTATATAAGTAGAAGTAAGAAGAAAAAAACAAAAAAAAAGGATGTGCACAACTAGCACAGAGGCATGCTCATATCCAATACAGAATCAAATTGCAAGCGAACACAGTTCAACATCGTCAGCGTACATTAAGATCTGATTATATAAGGTTTTAGTTTAACAATCTTTACAATAGGTAAATAATATATCTATAAAATAAAGAATAGCAGCACATGCAGTGAGTGCTAATTTAGTGACAATTTTCGATGAAAAGTCTCAGAATATACATTCATATAATCGAAAGGTACATTCAACGCAAATGGCGTCTAACAAAACAAAAATATTTTTGAAAAAGGATAAATATTGCTAATTGATCATTGATATTCAGTATCAAATCAAAGATGCAGAGATTCTCTAATCAAAACGGTAACGTTTGTTCGAGCGCTCTTCAAACGAGATAATGCGCAAAAGTTTTGCTCAATATTTTTAAATCGATGCTATGATTGCATTTATCGTGATTCAAAACGCAGGTACGAACGTTTAAACCGGCCAAGTATTGCAATTTATCGTCCCATACCTAATTAAATCAATATATGTATGTATATGTGTGTATAAATGAGCTTAGCAGCATTTCTCATTAATTTTGCTCTACACTAGAGAAGAAGTAGCGAAAGGCTAACCGTTTATTATACCGATCGATGCAGAAAGTAATTCTAATCTTGCTTGCCTGTGTGTTTGTTCGTCTGGTTTTCTAGTGTTCAGCTTGCAGGTCGCTATTGTTGGTATATTTTGAAGAAGTTTGGTAAAACGACGTGTTTTGGCTAAAGGACGAACGCCCTGCAAATGGGCCGAAGTGAACGACTTTCTCGACCTTTTTCGACCACCTTTTATTGTACCGATTGGTTCAGAAGCATTTCCTGAACCGATCAACGCTTGTCTGTCTGTCTATCCATTTTGTGCTCTTGAGTTCAACCTACAAGTCGCATTTTTTGAGATATTCTATTAAAATTTTTTACATTGACGTGTATTGCCACAAGGACGACGTTGCAGTAGCACCAGCGATTTGTCGTCGTGGGGGAGCATGTTTTGCTAGTTTCGGTCATACTCGTAATTCTGGCCCTAAACTCTTTAATATTTCCGGGCATGTAAATACGCCCTGTACTGTGGAAGAGGAAATGTCCATAACTTTAAAGGAACTAATTGAACGTCATGCGGGTGGGGTACGTGGTGGCTGGGAAAACTTATTAGCTGCGATTCTGGGTGGTTCCTTAACGCCGCTTATCCCAAAGAAAGTTTGTGACGATGCAATCATGGACTTTGATGGCCTAATTGCGGCTCAGACATCTTTAGGCACGGCTGCGATTATAGTGATGGATAAATCTACGGACGTCATTAAAGCTATTGCTCGTGTTATAGAATTCTATAAACACGAAAGTTGCGGTCAGTGTACTCCTTGCCGCGAGGGCATTGCTTGGATGAATAAAATCATGGCCAGGTAATTAAATATTTTTAGCAATTAAAAAGTAATGCGATAAAATTTTATGAGCGCTACATTCTTTCAGATTTACTTCCGGCAATGCGCAAGCGGCTGAAATCGATATGCTCTGGGAAATTTCCAAACGAATTGAAGGTCATACAATTTGCGCTTTGGGTCATGGCATTGCTTGGCCTGTTCAAGGTTTGATACGCCATTTTAGACCAGAAATTGAAGCGAGAATGAAGAAATATTCCGCTAAAGCTTCAAATCAAGCTCTGCAATGGCTTAGAAATTATTTTACAACATTAACTTAATTCGTTCTTTGTAAACTATGAGAATCTATTGTGTATACATGCACTGCGTATGCGCATGTGTTTATGTATTATGATATAATCGTTATTAACGTAATAAAATCTTTATTAACTATGGGAGAGATAAACAAGTAACGAAGCTAGGATCGCCTTCTGGCAAAGTTTTCACACTCATCGCACAAATATAAAAATGGTAATCTATTTCGCCGATTGTGGGCCAGTTCAGAGCATTCTCTATCCCCGTGATATAAACAATATTTTAAAGTTTGTAAAGTAAAAATGAACGTGGGCAAAATGGATGCAGCAGAAAAAAAGTGTACAAAATAGCGGTTTGTAGTAAATGAAAAAGGAAGTCTCAATAGGACTAAATACGAAGGAGCTTTTTAAAAAAGAGCCTTAATGCTAATTTGAAATAAAAATAATAAAATAATAATCGGAAGAAAAATATATCAAAGTTCAAAAGAAGATATTACGTATGTATGTATCGGCATTCTAAATTGGTGTGAAGTTCACAAGGTTGGCTCCTTCAATTTGCAAAGCCAAACATGAAATGAGATATGGCTGTATCTCCAAGAGAGGAGGGCTTGAATCGTTTTTTCGGCTGCAGCTGCAGTACATCTTCCAGCGCTATTTCATCAACTTCTTCACATACAACGCTTTCATTTTCTAGCTTGGTCGGTTTGTTTTCCGCATATGTGTCTGCGTATCGTTCCTTTGGTTGCATTTGCAGCACATCTTCTAGCGCAATTTCATCGACTTCTTCACATACAATACTGTGATTTTCTTGTTGGTTTAGCATCTTCCGTTGCCAAACTTGTTATACTCAGTGTATAATTATTTTCAAACATATCATTATCTACGGGATCTACGGGACTATGGGAGCCATCCAATGATTCATCCATTTGACTATTGTCTTCATAGTTTTTCTCTTTTTTCAACAGATTATACTTCTAAAAAGCATTTGCAAATCATATTAAACTCCAAAAAGCAAATAGGAAAAAAAATTAATTAAACACCTTCTGCGCGGTTCATAGGGGCCCAAGAAATTTAAATCATGGCAATATTTATAATTCTCTACACCACCGTTTTTCATTAATCTGAAATCACGGTGCTTTAATGTTTTCCAATGTTTTTTAATCAATTCCACTAAAAATAAAAAAATTATTAAATATTATTTAGCATTAAGTATATTGAAAAGATGTCTGTACTGCTTGTTACCTGGTTCATCCAATGAATCAGCCAATTGTTTTCACTTGTTTCGTATTTGCTGGCGCCGATTATACCCGTGGTTTTACAATCACTCATGACTCCATCCTTGGAACGCTTTGTGGAGGGTTCCAATTTACTCAATTTCTCTTTTTTAGGGGGAAATATTTTACTTACGATTAACTCAGCTCGATGGTTTATTGCAGTATTTGCTATGGATATTTTTACCTGATCCATGTATGCGTCAGAAATTGGTTTTACCCCCTCCTGCTAAGGTGGATTTTAGGGCGGCTTATTTTTGACACCGCGAACTGATTGACATTGGTTACGTATGTGTGCTTGTCAAGTGAGTAATTCCTAACATAACTTATAAGTCTGTCTTTATAAAAATAATTTTGTTTAGTTTTCTGCATATTTAGTCCCATTTGGACAACTTGCCAATGGGTCTTGCAATTGTTTTTGCATAGTGTGAAAAAGAAAAACATTGCATACTTTTTCTTTTCAGCACTGTTTTCAAGGTTCCCGGCCCTCTACCAAGTAGACCGAAAAAGAAGAAGAAGACATAAATTCTTTTCTGTCCTGTATTGTATACATTCTGCCATATTCTTCCCTGATTTTCTTACGAAAAATGCTCAAAAATGATTTTACTTACGCTACACTGGATATTCAAAACAATAAATCTAATGAACAAATATTTCAAACAACTGGAAGACTTTAAATGAAAGTGGTAAAGACTTTGCAAGGCAGATAATAAATCAATTGGCGAGTAATAATTTCTCCTTTTGATTTTAAATTCTTACTTTCAGTATAATTGTATTATTTGCATGTTTATCGTTAGTCTCAATAAATTTATATAATAGATATGCAAAAAAATCCTTTGAGATGAAATTATTGATTTCTTCAGTCTTGGTGTAATAGAATTAGCGCTTCATCTTGCTGTAATAGAAATTGTTTGTGTGTATATGCAATATGAAATTTTTAGTTTAATAGAATTAGGGCTTGATGTAATAGAATTAGCGCTCCATCTTGATGTAATAGAAATTGTTTCTGTGTATATGCAATATGAAATTTTTGTCTTGGTGTAATAGAATTAGCGCTCCAAAGGTAGGCGCTATAAGTTGTGCCCGGACGGTAGTTTCTTTTTCTATCTTTCTCATATTGCGCCTAAGTCTTGCTAAATCCCCTCTCAACTGTTACTACCCCGTTCAATTCTTTACTTAGTTCGTCAACTATCTCTTTATAGTCTCTTTTACCCGTCCGCCCGCAAATACCGCACAACTTGGGGTATTTACGTAACAATCTACAATCTACTACTATACATCCTGTTCGAAAAATATAAAAAAATATAAAAATAATGATGTCACCAAAAATGCAATAATGCAAAAATTTTATTTGTTTATATTTTATAATTATAATTTAATTACTTATATTTATTTATATAATTTTTTAATTTATCTATTTATATTTTAAATCACGATGGCAAATATACTAGTGTGGATCCATTTTATTTTTTCTATTTTACATTTCACATTAAAATAATCAGTGTAAAAGTGCGATATGTTATACCCATTATTCGAAAAATAATGATAATATATTTTCATGTTCATATATGGATTTGATATATTGAATATATACACAATTAACTCATTTGTACGTATAATATATTTTCATGCAATTTCAGCATTTGACCGTTAGTTTTCATTGTTGTTGCACACAATATGCGTGCGTTATCCACAAAAAAAAGAAACACAATGACTCTAAAAGAGCATATATTATTAATTAATTAATATGGCGGCAAACACGAATTCATGAATATAACGGGCCCAGTATGAACATAACGGGTAGGAAATTGTTCCAAATCGCTAACAACTAGATACACCAAAGAGATTCCTTGGAAACTATGTGAATCTCAGATGGGTCTCCTTCTCAATACATGAAATATATAAAATTGTAAATAAACGAAATAAATGCACTTACAATATGCGTCAATAAAATGTTGAAACTAGAAATAGGTTTTAATACACTAAATAATGCTCTTATTTTGCTTGAAATTACTTCTTCCTTGTTACACTTTTATTGTCAAATAAAAGAAAATTTATAATTTTATAATTTTTTAGGAATTTTCTTATTTCAGTTCAACTAGGTAAATGTTTCGCAAATTTCTTCTTCAAATTTTTAACTTTTGTAATACCTTTTTTTTCACAATTATTCACTTCTCACAAATTTTTTATGTACTTGTGAAATGCCTTTGTTGAAACTAATTGAATTGCATTGAGTTGAATTTTCGCTAAAACGTTTGAAAGCCGTTATCTGGTTTTTCACTTTACAAGCTTTTTAAAAACATACCGTTTTGTTTACAATGGAGAGAGCACAGAGTTGCTTACAATAAATGCAAATATCCCGCGACCATGTTAAAAAATGTCTGCATGAAACTGCACAGTTCACAATCGAATAAGATAATTCAACTGAACAAACTCAGCTGATTTTTATCTCGTAAAAATATGATTTAAATTTATACAATTTGAAGTGATACTGTGTCCAAAAAGTACTAATAGTCAAGTTAAATTGCCTGAGTTTTTTTACATGAAGTTTTTTTTTTAACGGGAATCCAACAAAACATCCTTTTTTCTTTAATTCTAATTTTGGCAATGCCATTGTAAAAATAATTCAACCCTACACCAAGAAATAATTCAAGCCTACATCAAGAAATAATTTCAATCAACCTACACCAAGAAATAATTCAAGCTTACACCAAGAAATAATTCAAGCCCACATCAAGAAATAATTTCAATCAACCCACACCAAGAAATAATTCAAGCCTACATCAAGAAATAATTTCTATCAACCTGCACCAAGAAATAATTCAAACCTACATCAAGAAATATTTTCAATCAACCTACACCAAGAAATAATTCAAGCTTACACAAAGAAGTAATTCAAGAATAATTTCAATCAACCTACACCAAGAAATAATTTCAATCAATCTACACCAAGAAATAACTCAAGCTAGTGTAGTAGCATCATTTTTCAATAAATCTACCAAGTACCGAGGAAATTGCAAGCATTCAGCAGGATAACATTGAGCTACCTTCAAATATAGAACATTAAGAAAAAAATTTCTAAACAAAATCATTATAGTGCTTAGACATATTCAATAGCTGAGCTATATAAGCAAACCGCTATGCAGAGCACGCGTGCTACAGCTTTCCCAAGATGCCACCGTTTTCCCTAATACAACATGATGAATCTAGAAAACTCGAGAAAACCTTCAATCCCGATTCGCACAGGTACCGTGATTAGGGACGAACTTAACTCTGCCCACACCCCTCCTATAGTAAACTTCACCGAACTTCGGGTACTAGAAATAAAAAAATGAACAGATTGAGAATTTCGTAAGAATTTCGGCGTTACTATATACAGTTCTATAGTGATTTATTATTGAATATTCTTAACCAGGGTATTTTTAAATCTCATCTCTATCATTTGAGAGAATTCTGACTCAGCATTTGGACTTTCCCATCAAATCGTATACTTCTCCACTCCAACATGGCTTCCGAAAAGGAAGATCTACGGTCACTAATCTGTTAGAGTTTACTTGTCAGGTTTTCAAGGCATTTTCCAATGGCTCTTGCACTGACGTCATATATACCGATTTTAGCAAAGCGTTTGATTTGGTTAACCACAACTTACTTATCTTTAAACTTCAAGCCGCTGGCTTCCCTTCCCATTTAGTGAAATGGATAAGCTCTTATCTGCATAATAGGTCATTCAGGGTTTTGTTTAACTTCACCACTTCATATGAATTCCACGTTTCGTCAGGAGTACCTCAAGGTAGCCACTTAGGACCCATTTTATTTAATCTATACATTAATGACTTGCCTTTGGCGATTAAATCTAGCCAGATCTTAATGTATGCTGATGATGTGAAACTGTTTTCTTCTTTTTCCTTAGAATCGCAATCACATCAGCTTCAAACTGACCTTAATAAATTGGTGGGATGGTGCTCGTCAAATTATATGGCACTAAACCTAAATATATGTAAGAAGCTTTCTTTCTCTAGAAGGAAGTCATTCATAACCCATTAGTTTATAGATTCGCACAAGTTGGAGGACGTTGAGTCGTTCACAGACCTAGGCGTCCTCTTTGACCGTAGATTCAATTTGCACGTTGAGTTCTCGATAAGCAAAGCTAGGTCCGCTCTTGGTTTCATCAAGAGGTGGTCCAAAAAGCTAGATGATCCGTATATTACCAAAAGGCTGTATACGTGTTTGGTTAGGCCTATACTCGAGTATGCTTCTATGGTCTCCTTCATATAGGTGCTGCGTAGACTCAATTGAATCTATTCAAAAGCAATTCCTGTTGTTTGCTCTTAGGAATTTGGGTTTGGATCCGTCTGCTTCTCTTCCCCGCTATGAAAATAGGATGCTTCTTTTGTCTTTACCGTCTCTCGAAAAACGTAGATTTGTTCTTGGCGTTTGCTTCGCAATCAAATTAATAAACGGCGCTATTGACTCGCCGTCATTACTTGGAGAAATAAGTTTTAATGTTCCTAACCGCTTCTCTAGGCACTTTACCTTGGTTAAGGTTAGTCATTGTAAATATAATTATGAGCTGTTTAACCCGCTCAGAGTTGTTTGCAAGAACCTAAATAACGTCTATCGCCTTTTTTCATTATCGGACACTTTAAAGTCCATTAAAGCAACATTGCTTAATAAACTAGCTCTTAATCCGAAAGTCACTATGATTCGAAAATTAATTGTTGTTAACTATTATCGGTTGCCAAGCTTATGCATGCTTGCGATGGCTTAGGGGTTCATTTGCAACTAGGTTCTGTATCGGTTGTGGGTGTGGCTCTGTGCTAATTGTGTACTTTTCTTTTTCTCTTTTTTTCCTTTTATTTGTTTTATTGTACTTTTACTAAGTTTTAATAATAATTAATTTTAAGATTTACTTTAAGAGTCATTTGAACTCGACTGTTGTTTGTTTTAGTTGAGTTTCTGTATAATTGGAATAAATAAAAAATAAAAAAAAATAAATAAAAATAAATAAGTATGTGCGCGAACTTAAACTTATTGAGTTTAGCAGCGAGTTACTAGTTCCCTACAATTTTATATAATTGTCATTGCCCGATTTTGTTTGCAGTAATATTATCCTAATATTATCCCTCTTTTCACTGACTCTTCTCGTTTTTCCTCTTCCCCTGTCTATGCCCGTCTTTTGTATCGAACTTATCTGAGCGATTTCTTTAATCTGCGCCATCCTTTACTTGCTTATTTCTGAGCTTGCGTTGATAAGTGTTCCCAATACACAATTATGAGAAAAATTGTAAAAATCTTTTCAAAAAAGTGAAAGATAACACAGATGCTGAGAAGATAGGAGTTGAAAATAAATTGTTGGAAGACTTTGGAAATGTTAACAGATTTCATTCATTGCCCAGAGGTTCTAATCACATTCGGCGCCATACTGATCCAAAATCGATTGATTTTCTCTCTTATGCATTAACACTCGTACTTTGACGTTACCAGTCGCTAGCCGTAGGGGATCACACATTCACTTTGAATTGAGAAATAAACCGACTCTAATGCATCTATGCAATTCGAAAACAATCGTGCAAAAATTATTTGACAGCAAAATATTCGCATTGTGCTCATTCCTCAACCGCAAATAACACACTTTTTAAACGAACTGCAACTGGACTTTTTGATTTTTAAACGAACTACAACTGGCATTTTCTACTTTTTCAACGAACTACAACTGGCATTTTATTATGCTGTTGTCTTTTAAGCCCCTTTTATATATTTTTTTGCGGCTACTAATTTAATTTTTAGTAACAATCCCCCTCTCTTGCTCTTTTCGCCATAAACCGGCAAATGCCACTCTTGACAATTTTTATTCTTGTTATTTGCAAATGTAAACAAGAAACCAGCTGATTTTAGTACCGAATTTTGAACCGGCGCAACGTTAAAGCAAAGAATAAGCAACCTACACCAAAAAACAGCAAAAAGAAGATTCGATCTACCATTTAAATTATTTTCGTCGAAGTATGCGTTATAAACTTTACCAACTGACACGGAGTTATATATATATATGTATATCTTTTGTTCAAATATACTTTGAATACGACCTTTCCAAGGCCTTGGAAAGAAATAGCTAATAGCAGGTTACCACTAGAAATCATAGACAGTGGAACACGCTCTTACACTGGAACAATGTCAATGAGTTCTTGCGCCAAAGGCTTTTATTGCAAGTATTGAGCTAAAAATAAATGCTTATACACTGAGTGGGTCATATCGGTTTGCAATTTCTTTTTACTTTTACCTCGGAATGATGGAGTGACTTCTCTTGTTTCTCTTATGATTCGTTATTTGTTGAAACCTATACCGCTATACCGCTACGGCGATTTTTATTAAATTAAAATTGACAATTAGAAGTTTACCACTCATGTTCATTTCGCGTTCATTCGTAGTAGACAGTAACAGGGACGATCGCAATTGCTATCTAAAAATCCCAAAAAGCCGGTGCTGCATATTTCTCTTCTTTGTCATGTTATCTAAACGCGATCTAAAGATCCGTTATTTGCAGACCCTTTATCGCGAAATAAAAAAAGAACATGGATGTGTGCAAAGTGCAGAGCAGAGTTGCTTGTAATAAATAAGAAAAATATGAAAATATATGAGAAAAAATGGCAAGACTGTTCAGATAAAAATTCTGGTTTCGCTTTTAAGAAAGATACAAATTCTGGTTTCGCTTTTAAAAAAGATAAAAATTCTGGTTTCGCTTTTAAAAAAGATAAAAATTCTGGTTTCGCTTTTAAGAAAGATAGTACCATGCGCGTAAACATATTTTCTTGTCCATAAAGTTAGCTTCATAATGCGACAAGAAAATCACAAAGTAAGCAAGTGGTCCGTTGAGTGAAATATCCTTAATAGACGTCCGTGGATCGTAGTTTCTGCTTTTACATCATAACGAACACATATGCTTGATGGTAGCTTAAGAGCCGAAATCGACTGAAATATGCTCTTCCCTTTCTTCCCGTTTTCGTGACTTTTTTAGTATTTCTCGAAAGATTTCTAACCAAAAAGGATATGCATGCAAACCTTTTAAGGTTAACAATATTAAGATGCTTTAAGCTCACCCAAGTTATGAAAAGGAAAAAATAGATCTACTTGAAAACATAGCTTTGTTTATTTTCGGGCCGTAAAACAATTTGATATGTTACGGTTTGACGACGTCGATCATTAAGTGCTCTACACCACTTTGCCTAATACTGTCTAAAATTGTTGCCAAATAAGACTTGTAATCAAGAGAGATCTTTTATGGGGAGAGACTCAAGAAACACATGCATAAATCCGCACGAACTTACGCAAATATAACAGTATTAGATATAAATGTTTGCTGTGCGATTTTTGAAAAATTGACCAATCAATAGGGATGGCCGCCTTTTTTTGTACGATCTTTGCTTGTACGGTTTTTTCGTGCGATCTTACTTTATGCGATTGCTATAAAAAATAGTTTTCGCAACACAATTAAAAACTTTTTTTTATCCGATGTATAGGGACCGCTATCGCCCAAAAACAGATTAGAGTGTAGATGCTTTAGATTGTCGTTGAATTACATCGCGACAGCAATCATTTGCGACATTTTATTAAGGCTGTATTGAAAGGCTTTTGTTTTCGCGATAACTTATATGAAAGACTTACTTTTCGCGCCCGAGACCTAGCTCAACAATAACTTAAGGGGTGTTTTTTTAAAACTATTTCACCAGCAGCCACAAGTAGGCTCGGTAACTTAACGATTTGCTCATCAAATTTGTCCTAAATTGATTTACTCGTTGGTGCAGACTTGACGTTCGTCGAAAATCGTAGGAACTCTACACCTAAAAGTGTTTGCTAGTTAGCTCAATTTTTTTTGACCAATGGGAGACTTTCAACTAAACGAAAATATGTATACGTCATAGCCAAGTTTGATATATATCACTCGCAAAGGTCGCACCCACACACGTACGTTGTGTTAATGCTACTAAGATTCGTATTAAGATTCGTGACGCCTAAGCATACCAATTGTATTCGGAAGAGAAGGGGAAAACGAGTATTTTCAATGTATTTCACTTCTTGAAATCCCCGTGTCGTACATTTGCGAAAAGTCATGTAAAAATGAGGAGCGGTAAACGACGGTTTGTGTCAGAAAGATTTGCGCATGAAATTTTTTCAGTTTATTCTTAGAATAATATTATACTTTAAATGCAGTCTACGCTAAATTTTGAGGCAGAATTTTTATTGAGTAGCAACTGTGCATGTGTATCAGGATTAATAAATGTTAGTAATTAAAAAAATCATCAAAAATGTACAACCGGGAAAGTTTTTATTTTTGAACATAAATAATCTTTACGGTTGTTACGACAATATTTTGATTCGCTTTGTTTTTGTTTTTATCACAAAACAGACATGAAAAATATTTACAGTTTAAAGCGACATTAACAATAAATCAGTAAATATTATTACAGTCGAGTCGTAACATAATATGAATAGTACGTACGTGCGCAGGTGATAACGAAAGGTTTGTTTATTTGTGGTAAACGAAAGAGTTGAAAACTACCACCTCCGCATTTTCGAATGAATGCAGAAATGGAGAGACTGCAGAATGGACTGCAGGAGAGGAAACCGAGTGTCGCGTTGAGAATAAATAAATACATTTCAGTGCTTAAGCTAACCATTGACAGTAGCACCTAAAGTAAAAATATCTTTTTTTCTGTCCTCTTCTATTAAAATTTTATATGTGATCTATCTTGGCGTTTACAATATATTATTACATTTAATAATTTTACTAGAGCATATAAAAGCCTTAGAAAAATTCGTTTTCTTTTCCAAAAGTTTTGGCGTCAGTTTGATATAAAACCCAAGGTTTGATATTTGAGTTTCATATGAAACCCAAGGTTTTACGTCTATATATTCAACATGTGGTCGAACTCATTTCTCATCTATATTTTAGTTTGATGTAAAACCAACTGATTGCAACTTTGACAATGTTTCCTTGCCACAGTTTTTGTGACTTTATGTATTTCTGTAAAGCATGATTTTGTCGACATTTTGCATTATATAGAAGTCCACCTTGAAGTTTGTTGCGTCCTATCACATTTATTTGAAATGATAACTACCGCTTAAGTATTTTTAATAAATTTTGCGTAAACATTTTATATAAATCTTTCTTATTTATTACCCAATTTCTGAAAAAACAGCGAGTCTGAATGGCTATACTGAATTTGGTAGCAATGAGAAAATATATAAAATTAAATGAGCGGGTGAAAAATATATTAACAACTCTTAGATAACAGCTGAGGAATGACGTAAGCCTGATAGGCGAAGTATACTCCACATGAAGTATTGTGATTATAACTAAGCGCTAAAGAAAGAAGAATGTGAAGAGCAAGAAAGAAGAAACAGAGAAGAAAGATGAAATAAAAGAGAAAAAAATCATTTACGTGCTAAAAGCTTTCATTGGTTTTTGCTGAAATTACTAAAATTTCTCTAACTTCCGTTATTAAAAATCGAATCTATGATGAATTTTAACGATTGTCATTTTCTTCGTCTTACTGTGCGCACTTATATCAGTAATTGGCATATAAGGCAGCGTCAAAGTTTTCACTTTTTTAATCCATTACGACCTTATTATTCTTTTCAACACCTTACATATTTCTCGTTGTTCGTCCCTTGTTGTTCCTACCTCTTTGACACAATTAATGCATAATATACTCGTTGAGACTTTCCGACCACTCTTGCGAATAACGAAATTCATAAGCATGATAAGCTACTGCTACGAAGATGAAAATTACAGTGAATGTGGCACATAATCCCATTCTTACAATTATATCATGAATTTTGTTACTGGCTAGTGTTGAATTAATACCATTCGCAAATTGTTTTAAAGAAGACAACATGGCCATGCCGCCTATTATGAAATAACTGCCCACCAAAATTACTACAACTAACGGACCCAAGAGTAGCCCAGCACGTGTGGCGTGATTTATGATAGCTAACAAAACATATGCAAACATGAATTAACTTACCTCTCCATTGAGCTTAAACACCTTGGTGTCTAATTCAATTATAGTATAAAGTAATTTTCGTGTTCCAAAAACCAAGTTTTTAGTAAAATCATCGGAGATCAGAGGAGTTAAGTACTATCGTAGATGTTTTCTCAAATTTGACACAGTCTTCTTTTTGGAAAATGATTCAAATAATAAGTAATAGCCGCATTATGTGCTTGTACCTTTCGGCATTCATTGTTTTTAATAAAATCATCCAGTCTTTCGAGATTTTAAATCAATCATATAGTTTCAAGAAAACGGAGTGTGTTTTACTGCCATCTTTAATATAAAAAGGAAATGAATCTCAAAAATTATCAAATTGATTAAATGTGCAAGTAAAACTTACCTTACTTATACAGCTTAATATTCTTTGGCAGTGATGGACGAGAATGGGGTTAAGTGAACTAAGTGTATCAATAATCCATTTGTTCACGTAGACTGCACTGTTTATCAATTTGGAGAACAAACTTAAAGTACAAGGCGGAAGATCAGAGGATATATCGCATGACTATTCGCGGGGAACGAGTAGCGAATAATTATTCTGAAATAGAAGAAAGAAATTAGTGATTTATATATTTATATATATATTTGTATAATATTGCTTTTACCTTGTACCACATTGGCCACGGGTTTTTGCACCCAATTCTTTCCGCACAGCTGCAAATAGATTGCGAAGCCTAGCAAATTTGTTCGGTGCGTCACTCCGATTAATAAAGGAATATTAAATTTTATGCCTTTTATGCCCTATGGCTTGCGATAATTTTTATTATGTTCAACAAATATAGCTGCTCCTCCTTCATTAAATTTGTTAGGGGAAATTCATAAAGTGTGCACTGGAGTGCGTGTTCCGTCCATTGTGGTTTTTTACTAGAAACTGCGTGATAGAGAAACTAAAGCACACCCGAAATTTCTTATAAAGCAACAAGTGCTAACTTGGATGAAACCGGAGAATAATTCTTATAATGAGAAATTCTTGTAAAGCAACAAGCGCTAACTTGGATGAAATCGGAGAATAATTCTTATAATGAGAAATTCTTGTAAAGCAACAAGCGCTAACTTGGATGAAATCGGAGAATAATTCTTATAATGAGAAATTCTTATAAAGCAACAAGTGCTAACTTGGATGAAATCGGAGAATAATTCTTATAATGAGAAATTCTTATAAAGCAACAAGTGCTAAGATTAATGAAATCGGAGAATAATTCTTATAATGAGAAATTCTTATAATGCAACAAGTGCCAACATTAATGAAATCGGAGAATAATTCTTATAATGAGAAATTCTTATAAAGCAACAAGTGCTAACTTGAATGAAATCGGAGAATAATTCTTATAATGAGAAATTGTTATAAAGCGACAAGTACTAACTTGGATGAAATCGGAGAATAATGCTTATACAAAATGAGTACTGCAATGGCGGTAGCTTGCAATCTCTCCTGCCGGAACATTCGCTGGTAGAATCTGAACTGAAAATATTACTATTACACGTAGCCGAGGGGCTACGTTATATCCATTCCAATGATTTAGTTCACATGGATTTAAAATCAGGAAATATCTTCTTTACAAAAATGCCTTCAGCACATAAATCGCCAATGCCACCATTAACGAAAGAATGCTATGAAACAGGGATGGACGGCATTTATGAAGAGCTAAGTAATACCGATTGGTTGATAACCTATAAAATTGGCGATTTAGGACATGTTACTTCAGTAAAAGAGCCATGTGTAGAAGAGGGTGATTGTCGTTACTTGCCTAGAGAAATACTAGACGAGGATTTCTCTAATTTATTTAAAGCCGATATATTTGCTTTGGGGTTAACTTTGTTTGAAGCTGCTCGAGGAGGGACTCTGCCTAAAAACGGGCCCGAATGGCATGATTTAAGAGATGGGAATATTCCATATCTAACTTCGTTAAGTAAAGATTTCAATGACGTCCTTAAAGCTATGACACATCCAGATCCGAAACAACGTCCTTCCTCAACGTCGATTTTTAATCACTCGTAAGTCCAGCAAAGAAAGAAAAATGCAAATTTATCTAAATTTATTAATATAATATTTAGCAAAATATCTAAATTGTTCTTCTAAATTTTCTAACAGAATTTTAAATGCCTTAGAATCCAAGAGCAAAGCCCAACTTAGTCAAGAATTGACTACAGAAAAAGGGAAAAACGAAATACTTTTGCGTAAATTACGAGAAGCCAAAAAAGCCATCAAAGCTTTGGAACAGAATGCGCAAAATCAGAGCCCTCTCTTGTCGGAACAACGTTGCTTGCGTTCGCTTACGCGTAAAACACAACCTACGCCCTGTCTTAAATCTAAATTAGATAGCAAGCGCAAAAATATAATCAATAAGTTCCAGTATTAAAACTTGTTAACCGTCCTTCCAGCTACTACCAATCTCTCTCCGTTACCAAGATGGCAGGAAGTTTGTCGACACGATCCTGGACGCCGTCGAGGAGATCGGGCTCAATATTAAAGCGGTCGTTTGCGACAGATGTCCGGCAAACAGGACATTTCTGGGTCATTTTGTGAACGGTGTGTACGAAAAAAGAAAGAAAAACGGGACAAAGTACAAAATCACCGTCATATACGATTATATTCACCTGTTGGTATCCAGGGGCGAAGGCTACGATGTCAGTTCGCTACAAAGGATACAAGCCCAGAAGATAAAAAACAAGAAACGCCTAGAATGCAAATTTCTTTTCTATAAAAGAAGTTTCATTGAACTATGATAAAAATTTCAAAGTTTTTTAAAAACTATTCAGGAAAGAG